>JAJOOR010009438.1:0-53534 GCA_036250505.1 Solanum acaule
CGCCCCCCCCCCCCCCCCCACCCAATTTATGAACATAAAACCTTTCTAGATCACAACAATGTCGTCGACACTATTAATACAAAGTAATACACTACACGAAACAGTACCACTTTAAATTAAAATATAATTGTCAAATTATTTAAAAGACATCTGGTGTCTAAGATTTAGGGATATACTGATTCAGATACATGTCCATTTCTCTAGAGATATCTAATATAAAAATATCCCCATAGTCATTATATGCAGTTACATATCATACCTCATCTTCTATCTAAGTTAAAGCACCATCTTTCAAAAGATTAGGCACATGTAGAACTCTTGTACTATCATTTTCATATTCAATGCTGACACATCATTTGATGTTGTATTCTAGTAAGCCATCCCCTTCATATAAAATCTCCCACCACTTAAAATTGTATATTCTAACTCAAGATACTCTAAAGAAGAGCACCTCCAAGAATTTGATTCAGATGTGTTTGTCTCAAAGAAAAAAATTGAATGACCAAGAGAAGAGACTGTAATGACAAACTGATATTATGATTCAATAATACCTTGAGGATGAAATGAAAGAACACGACTTGGATCAAATCCATGATAATATGAATGATTTGGGATAAGTTTTCAGTCTTCAATTACAAAATTACAAATATAATAATTCTCCAACTCCTGACAAAGGAGTAATCTCTTGTTAAACTTAAAACATTGACGCTTTTAGACAAAAAAAACAAAGGTAAGGATTGGAAACTCCATTAGCAAAATAGTGCAAAGATAAAAAAAATTAGGATTAAATTGAAAATCCTCATCCGGTGATTGAGAAAAGTGTCGTGAATGTTTATTGAATGAAGTAATTTTCTGGAATGATAATATGGACAAACTACTATTTTCATTCTTTAGACACTACCTGAAACTTTATTTATGATATAAAGGGGAGGAAATGCACTACATGTTTCTTGGCCACATTTTTTTATCTTTATGTCCTCTCTTCTAATGTAGTATGCATCTAATGTAGGTAATTAAAACTCGTCATTCTACTCTTTCTGATAAGCAATAGTCTTAATTTTGTCCTCCGAAAAGTTGTGAATCCCATTACCCTGTTGTTTGGTCATGTTGTCATGCATTGAGCCTACACCCTAGACGTGGCAGGCACTCGAGAACAATTGCTGGCCCTAAGCGATCCCTTGGCTTGGCTCAACTCTCAGCAGAAGACTTACTCAACAATATATGAACTCAAAAGTAAACCTTTACTCAATGTCTCAAAATAGATATTCAGAATATAATAAATGAAACATTCACTTGCCAAAAGAGGTAACTCAAGTCTTAAACAGTAAGAATAGAAATGAAAAGTCTCTTGAGCTACTACTGACTATCGATGAAGCCTCTAACTGACAAAGATTGAAATCGGGACAAGACCCACAACATTCTAACAAAACTGAAAAGTAAATGGAATCCTTCGGAAGCAAGAAGCCTCACCAAAGTTAACTAGAACTGTTGTGGTATCAACGAAGCACATGTTGAGGATCCTGATCTCATGTATCTGCATCATGAAATGGTACAGACCAAATGGGATCAGTACATTGAATGTATGAGCATGTAAGGGGAAAACTGAACATAACATAAAATCTTGAACTTGGAAAGAAGAAAACATACTAACCTCAACTCTACTCAACTTAACCTCAACTCACGGGTATTGTCACGACCCGGGAGTACCCCCTAGACATAACATGGCATACTTGACCCCGAAGGGGTATCATACAAGCCCTTAGGATAATCATAGTCATAAGATTATAGGAAAATAGTGCGGAATTTAAAACTTTTCTTTACAATCGAACTCTTTTATAAAATGAGAGAAAATCTATTACACTATGTTTCAAACCATCTAATTACCTGGAATAAAACTCTTGAATACATTTTAGGGACACGACCCTTACAAAAGTCTAAAAATAAAATAAATACACAAAGGACATATGGTCAAGCCCTCGAATACAATGAGGACTCACCAATCTTCGTCTTTTTGATCTACTATGAACCTAGCCACAAGGATGGAATCCAATATCTCCAAAGCCTACACTTATAGAAAATGTAGAAAGAAGGGGTTAGCACAAAAAGTACTTAGTATGGAAGCCATGCACAAAAATCATTAAAACATGCATAAAAGGGACATTTCATTTGAAACCACGCTATATGCCATTTGAGAACATCATCTTTGAAATAGTTGGAGAATTCAACTCATAAAGCAACTCACATACATTTCATTATAACATAGAAGATATCATTA
The DNA here is from genome assembly GCA_036250505.1 of Solanum acaule. NCBI lineage: Eukaryota > Viridiplantae > Streptophyta > Magnoliopsida > Solanales > Solanaceae > Solanum > Solanum acaule. Next base: position 2,276 of record JAJOOR010009438.1, read on the forward strand.
TAATAACAAGTATAGTCTCCAACATCAACATAATGCATAGTCAAATACCAAGATCACTTCATCATAATAGAAACATCACATAAGCAACCTTGAGCTCTACTTGTGTAATGCATAGATAGGACCCCAAAACCCTATCCACAGTAAGTATCACTTCTAGGCCACCATGTGCATGCATAACATACCATAACCTCATTCATAGCCAACACATATAGACAAAGAGACATTCATGTTCGTATCTTGTAATAGATAAAGTCATTCATAACAACAACCCAATATCATGCATACATAGTTCATATATCTTCATAGCATAAGGAAACTATACCACAACTCCCATATAAGTCTACTTGTGCAAGGTATAAGTGAAGTCCCATACCCCCACCTACACTAAGTAAACCTATAAAGAAGTCATAAGTATAGTCCATGTTCATATTCATGTTCATGTTCTTAATTCATAATAAAGCATGCATAACTCATATTCATCATGTCATAAGGTAAACCTTCCATTCACACTCTCAAAGCCTACTTGTGCAATGTGTGAATGAAGTTCCATACCCTCATTCACACTAAGTAGAACCTCTTAAGGGGACTATAATAAACAACCCATGTTCTTGTTCTTGTTACTTGTTCATTTTACTTGTTCTTGTTACTTTTTTATGTCATGGTTCATGTTACTTGTGATTTAGGGAGATATAGCCTTAATCGACGTAGACCATGTGAGCTACATGGAATCTAGTGTCATGAACCCACACTGAAAATAGGTGTTCTACTTGCCTAAGGTAGAACTAACATGTTTAGCTTATAGGTGGATCCACTAACTAAGAACCTATGGGGGCACATAGTTATGGGATAGGGAGATTGCTACAAGAAATCCGGACTAATTGAGGTAAAAGGTTTCTATCTCTTATTCCTATCCACTCGGTGCTGAGCTTAACTCCATTTAAGTCTTTACTTAATTTCATTGTTTATGGAAGGGTGACTTAACACCCAATCCAATACAACATCATGGTAGCTCATGGATTCATTAGGTGAGAATGTCCTTTCAACCTTAGAATCATAAACATGTGAGTAAACCTTTCACATAATGGTCATAGTGTGTTCATGAGGATAACCTTTCATTCAACACAACATTACTACTATAGTCATAACATATCATACATAGTCAAATGTAGGGGGTATAGGAAAGAAGGATCTTGCATCAATACCACAATATACACAATAATTAACACCTCCACCTTTCAAGTGGATCATCGCGGTCATGTACATTTCATGCATAATTGTATGTAAAGGTGCATATGAGAAGTAGCCTTTCAATTGACACCAGAAATACCTCATAATCTCATTTATACATGGAGTGTGTATGTGTATAATTGTCCTTACAATGACACAACAACAACATTATCATCATAGACACTCCCCTCTCAAAGAGTTCATAAGCATGTACATAATATCACAATCATGCATAATTCACATATATTGCATTCAAGGGTCATGCTCAATCAACATATCTAGCATTCATCATATGAGATATAGATATAGTCATAGCTCAAGTACAACATTCATTCCATGCATAGACTCAAATATTCATATTAGAGGTCATGTAGATGAAGTCTTCTCACAATAGGGCCATACACAATTCAACATACACAATGGCTTCCTTCTTGGAGCCTTAACAGGCTTAGCTTATTCATTTTACCTCTTTAACTTTAAGCCCTAGGAGTCACCTTCATAGTACAAGCCTTACACTCAATAAATACCTCACATGATCATTAAGTAATTCGAATTCTCAAGGTAACCTAACCACATGCGTCATTCTTGATCAATTATAGTCATATAGGGACATATAAACTCAATCCTAACACTACACAAACATGATCATTCATTTAAGCCCTAATCGAGTTAGTTCATGTTTACAAGCTTTACTTATAAGCAATGCATGTCTAGGTGATCTAGTCTAAGGAGATTCATGAAGAAGTTCACCATTCTTAGAAGGTTACATCTCAACCCACAATTTACCTCTTTTATGACATAGCCCTAGGCCTCATCAATTCACCTTAGAATCATAGGTTAATCAAATATACATATAGAATCATACTTAGATCATGCAATTACATCATAATTAACTCACATTCAATTAATTGGAGCAACTTGCAAACCCATCACATAATGTAAAGAAGAACCATAGCTAGGGTTGGGGGTCTCATGGATTCTTGAAGGAGTTGAGTTAAAATCATATGTGTCACGCCCCGAGCTACCCCCGAAACGCAGACACGGGACCTAGGACCACAAGTGATCCCAAGCTAACCCTGCTAGCGTGATCATGAGCATACTAAATATAAACTGAATAATAGAAACTGTGTGGAAGCTATAATCATACATAAATCTGAAATGATGGGGAATACCCATATACTATAACTGAGATATATGAAAACTGATGAGTTTAATACAAGGAAGATATTAACTCATAACCAAGTTGAATCTAACTATGTTTGAAAATAGCCTCTAACTGACTAGAAATGCTTGGACAGGTCCCAGCTAAATCTAGCAAAACTGAAACTAAGGGACTAAAAATACTGAAAAGAAACTCATGACTATTGTCCTCAGAGAAAAAGGACTCACCACTGATTCTTCTGAACTGTAGATCGTGAACCGATCTAAGCGTGATCTGGATGCTGAAAACCTGAACCTACATCACGAGAAGATGTAGCACAGAGTATGCATCAATATTTGAAAGGTACTAAGCATGCAGGATAAAATACAACTGAAATAACATATAACTGAACAAAGCAAATAAGCAATGACATAATCTGAACATGCTATAGATACTGAATGCGGAAATAACTGAATGCAGTGACCAATTTATAACATGCTGAACCTGAATACTGGATATACTGATAAATGGTCAATGCAATAGAATCTGACTGAACTGTGGGAGCTACTAATAACCGATAATAAAACCACATGAGCTAAATGTGGAGTACGATGTATACGCCCCATCGAGAGGACCCAATATACCCTGCCAGAGGTATAGAGGCATGCTAGTGTAATCACTGAAATGATGCCCACAGAGGGGACTTACAATCTACGTGGCTAGTAGTTCTGGGACTGTTTTGGTACGCTGAACCCTAGTCCAACTCGGTATTATGCTAGGATTCTGAAGTTCATGCAATAAACTGAACCCAATAATTCTAACATTTAAGAAACCCTAGGTCTAGTCATAATAAGGGAATCAAGAAACTGACTGAAAACTAGGGACCTAATGGGTGAAAGGAACCCACTAGTGAAATCCCACATATGTGATGACGAATTCCACAGAGAAATCCTTTGATTTCTGGGCTGGAACTGAAGATGCGTTCTTAAACAAGGGTTCTTGACTTCTTTCTCCTCTTAGCGTTCTAATTTTCTATGTTTTGATTAATTATTCGACTTAAGTAAGTTTTAGTTATGTTTCTAGGCTTAAACTGACTAAAACCTCATAATTTAGGGTCTAAACGACGTAGCTTAGGGGTCAAATGAAATAGGAAAAGACCAAAAGACCCCTGAATTAACTGCTACCGGAGTGACTGATGGACGGGACCTACGGGCCATAGGTCAATCTATGGTCCGTAGATTGGAGTCGTAGGTCAAGTCTGCCCGACGGGGCTTCACTAAAACAAGCATAAAGTTTTACTCGGACGTCGGATTTTAGCAAACTCGGTGGCGTTGGAAAGGTGATTCAGTTATCTATCATATCATAGGTCATGGGACACATAATTACTTTAGTGCTAAGAGATATGACCATTTGAAGTTGACCCAATCAACAATCTTCCTCTAACTGGTTGTTGACCCTCACCTACGGTAAGACCTATGGACCGTGGATCGAATGACGGTCCTTGTTGGTCGGCCATCGTTTATTTCAGAGGCTGGGTAAAGGGGGGCTCGATCAACGGTCACAAACCACGGATCGTGGTCTGACCTACGGACCGTGGGTCTATCCGTGTGTCGAGACTTAGATGATTTTTTGAGCTGTGTTTGGGGAGGGTTTGTAGTGGTGAACCACTGACCACCAGCACGGGCAGTGGTCTGACCTACGGTCCGTGGATGGTAATCGTGGGTTGCATCTGCAACTTCTCAAAATCTACAGTTTTGGTATGTTTCGGTTACGGGGTGTTACATTATCTCCCCCTTGGAACCATTCCTCCTCGAATGAAGACTAAACTAGCTGAAATGGTCGGAGAAGGTTGCAATCCCTACGACTAAACACTAAGAACTGAATTTCTGACTAAACTAAGTTCCAAGAACATGCAAATACGCTAAAAAAACAAGTACAAACTGAAGGAACATGATTCTACGACTGAATTTACGCATGAATGACTGAAAAACTAAAGAGGAACTATTACCTCAAGCTAGAGTGGAATTGGAAGGAAAGAGGTGAAGATACTTGGCTTTCATGGCCGCTTCTACTTCCCAAGTAGCTCCCTTTACGGACTGACTCCTCTACCAAACCTTGACTGAAGCTACTTCTTTGTTTCTCAACCTTTTAACTTGACGATCAAGAATCTCAACTGGTACATTCTCATAAGAAAGACTATCTTTTATAGCCACAGTCTCTAATGGCACTACGGATGATGGATCACCCACACACTTCTTCAAAAGTGAAATGTTAAAGACTGGATGCACTGCTGCTAAGTCTTCTGGCAACTCTAACTCATAAGCCACTTTACCAATCCTTTTCAAGATTCGGTAAGGGCCTATATATCTGGGACTGAGCTTCCCTTTCTTGCCAAATCACATCACCCCCTTCATAGGTGACACTTTCAGGAAAACCCAATCATCAACTTGGAACTCTAGTTCCCTTCTTCTCACATCTGCATAAGACTTCTGGCGACTCTGGGCAGTCTTAAGTCTATCTCTAATGAGTTGCACTTTCTCCATAGCATTAAGGACTGAATCTGGTCCTATCAAGACTGCTTGACCTACTTCAAACCAACCAACTGGAGATCTACATCTACGCCCATACAATGCCTCATAAGGGGCCATCTGAATGCTGTAATGGTAACTATTGTTGTAGGCGAACTCAATAACAGGAAGGTGATCATCCCAACTACCCTTGAAATCGAACCCAAAAGCTCTCAACATGTCCTCAAAGGTCTGCATGGTACGCTCTGCCTGGACATCCGTCTGGGGATGAAATGTTGTGCTAAGATTAACCTGAGTACCAAGACCTTTCTGAAATGACTTCCAAAAATGAGAGGTAAACTAAGGACCTCTATATGAGATGATAGACAAAGGAACCCCATGCAACCTCACAATCTCATTAATGTAAAGCTTGGCGTAACCTTTCGCCGAATCTGTAGTCTTGACCGCCAAAAAGCGTGAAGACTTAGTAACCCTATCAACAATCACCCAAATGGAGTCATGTTGTCTGCGAGTACGAGGTAAACCTGTGATGAAGTCCATTGATCACTTCCCACTTCCAAGTAGGAATGTCAATCTCTTGTGTCATACGTCCTAGTTTTTGATGTTCTACCTTGACTTGCTGGCAACTGGGGCACTTAGCCACAAAATCTGCTATATCTCTTTTCATACCATTCCACTAATAGACTTCTCGCAAATCGCGGTACATCTTAGTTGCGCCTAGATGGATAGAATATCTGGAGTTATAGGCCTCTGCAAGAATATGTTGTCTCAACTCGCCCATATTAGGAACACATAATTGACCCTGGTAGCAAAGCACACCATCTCCCCCTTGGGAGAAAACCTCCATTCTCTGATTGTGGACTGCACCCTTTAAGCTCAAGCAAGATTGGATCACTGTGTTGCTTTTCCTTAACCTCTACTACCAAAGAAGATTTTGCCCCATTTTGAACCATTACACCACCATCTGATATGCTCATAAGACGAACTCCTAGGAGAGCAAGTCTGTGAACATCCTTTGCTAGCTCTGTTCTTTCTACCTCAACATGTGTTACACTACCCATGGATAATCTGCTAAGAGCATCTGCTACTACATTCGCCTGACCCGGATGGTAATGCACGCTCATATCATAATCTTTGAGGAACTCAAGCCACCTTCTTTGGCGAAGATTCAACTCTTTCTGGGTGAATACATACTCGAGGCTCTTATGGTCTGTTAACACATCTACCTGAACACCATACAAGTAATGTCTCCAAATCTTGAGTGCAAACACCACCGCTGCGAGCTCGAGGTCATGAGTCAGATAATTCTTCTCATGCACCTTAAGTTGTCTGGAAACATTATCTATAACCTTACCTTGCTGCATCAAAACATAACCTAGGCCGACTCTGGATGCATCACAATAAATCACATAACCATCTGAACCCTCTGGTAGAGTCAAGACAGGAGTTGTAGTCAACCTAGTTTTCAGTTCTGCAAAGCTTTTCTGACAATCATCTGACCATCGAAACTTGACCATCTTCTGAGTCAACCTAGTCAATGGTGAGGCTATGGATGAAAATCCTTCCATGAATCTTTTGTAATACCCCGCTAGACCCAAAAAACTTTTGAAATCTGTAGTAGAGGTAGGTCTGGGCCATTGTTTTACTGCTTCTATCTTCGGGGAATCTACTCAAATTCCTTCACAAGACACAATATACCCAAGGAAGGGAACTGATTGTAACCAAAACTCGCACTTGTTAAATTTTGCAAATAACTGGTGATCTTTGAGAGTTTGCAGAACAACTCTTAAGTGACTCGCATGTTCTTCCTCATTCCTAGAGTAAATTAGGATATCATTAATAAAGACGATAACGAACAAGTCCAAGTACTTCTTGAACACTCTGTTCATCAAATCCATGAAAGTTGCAGGAGCATTGGTTAGTCCAAATGACATAACTACAAATTCGTAATGACCATACCGAGTGAAGGTTGTCTTCGGAATGTCAATATCTCTGACTCTAAGCTAATAATAACCTAATCTGAGGTATATCTTTGAGAACTGACTAGTACCCTGAAGTTGGTCGAACAAGTCATCAATCCTGGTGATGGGATAATTATTCTTGATTGTGACCTTGTTCAATTGCCTATAATCAATGCACATTCTGAGAGAACCATCTTTCTTCTTTATGAACAACACTGGTGCACCCCATGGCGAAATACTAGGTCTGATGAAGCCCTTATCTAGAAGGTCTTTCAACTGCTCTTTCAATTCCTTAAGTTCAGCTGGAGCCATTCTGTAAGGAGGAATAGAGATAGGCTGGGTATATGGAAGGAGATCAATTCCAAAGTTGATTTCCTTTTCGAGAGGAACTCCGGGAAGATCATCTGGAAACACTTCTGGAAACTCATTAACTACAAGGACTGACTCAAGAGTTTGGGATTCGGAACTAGAATCCTTAACCCAAACTAGATGATAGAGATAACCCTTAGAGATCATCTTTCCGGCCTTAAGGTAAGAAATGAAACGACCCATAGGTGCTAAGCTACTACCCTTCCATTTTAGGATTGGTTTGTTTGGAAACTGAAAACGAACAATCCTAGTTCTACAATTGACTGAGGCATAATAGGAATGTAACCAATCCATGCCTAGAATAATATCGAAGTCTACCATTTCTAACTCTACAAGATTTACAGGGAAATTTCTGTATACCCGTCTAGCTATAACTGGGTCACCGACTAGACTAGAGACTGAGAAGGGTTCTGAAAGAGTTTCTGGACTAACACTGAATTGGACTATTATGTAAGGAGTTACAAAAGACAAAGTAGCCCCTGGATCTAACAATGCATAAACATTAGGATCAAAGACTCGTAACGTACTAGTGACTACATCAGGAGAATCTTTTTGATCTTGGCTAGCCTGAAGAGCATCGAGCCTATTTTGGTGTTGTCCGCCACCTATACCAGATGAGTTACCCTGCTGAGTCGGGTGACCTACTGGTGCTACTGAAGTTGTAGACTGAGCTATACCATTATATCCTCCTTGACCCTGTCTAGAAGGACAATCCCTCAACTTGTGACCAGACTGACCACACCCAAAGCATCCTTCTTTTCCAGCAAGACACTCGCTCGAATGGTTCTTACCACACTTAGGGAAAGTTATGTAGGTTTTGGTGCCTAAAACACTACCTTGAGACTTAGAGCTTAACTCCCTACCTTTCTGATGGTTACGGAACCTGGGGGATGGAACACTAGCTGATGAAGGGGTTGGAGTTGAAGACTTTTGTTGAAACTGCGAGCGATTTCCACCACCCGATTTCTATTGGAAATACTCGTAGTTACCTGTTCTTTCTTTCTTAGTCTCCTTAGCCTGTTCCCTAAGCCTATCACCCTCAACCTGCTAAGCATGAGTCATGAGCCTAGAGATGTTCATTTCTCCTAACAACATAGCATTCTTGCACTCTGTTTTTACTAAGTCTGACACCCCATAAAGAAACTTATTCATCTCTGCCCTGGAGTCAGAAACCATGTAAGGAGCATACCTAGAGAGTTGGTTAAACTTGAGCCTATGCTTTTGGACAGTCATGTTACCCTACCTCAAGTTTATAAATTCCTGGGCCCGTGCTTCTCTTAACTCTATGGGGAAAAACCTGTCCAGTAAGGTTTCGCTTAAACAATCCCAAGTAATAGGAGTTGCATATGTACCCCTGTTCTCCTTCCATTGAGTATACCAGATATGAGCCACATCCTTAAGTTGGTAAGATGCTAACTCAACCCGATCATTTCCAGTTACGTGCATCACTTCAAAGATCTTTTTGACCTCATCAATGAAGTTTTGGGGATCTTCTCCAACTTGCGATCCTAAGAACTCTGGCGGATTCATCCTAACAAAGTCTCGCACCCTAGCTACAGCTGACCCAACATTGGCATTTACTAGAACTAGAGCCCGCTAATTATTCTGGTTAGCCACATCTGAGCCAACATCTGAATGGCTTTCCTGAACTCTACATTCGACACTTCTTGATCAAGGACTGGAGGAGCTGCGTTAGCTCTACGAGGAGGCATGATCTGAAATGTAGAACATCGACTTAGAATGGAATTAGATCATACCTTACGCACGATAAGATTAACAAGAAAATGAAGATTTTTCCTAAGACACTTTGTAGCCTCCCTCTCATTAGATGTGGTGTGCACTATACATCCATGAAAAGGACTTTACCTAGTGCGGATTTTTAGACATCCTAGGACACTTAAACCTAGTTCTCTGATACCAAGTTTGTCACTCCCCGAGCTACCCCCGAGAAGCTGACACGGGACCTAGGACCACAAGGGATCCCAAGCTAACCCTGCTGGAGTGATCATGAGCATACTAAATATAAACTGAATAATAGAAATTATGTGGAAGCTATAATCACAAATAAATATGAAATGATGGGGTATACCCATATACTATAACTCAGATATATGAAAATTGATAAGTTTAATACAAGGAAGATACTAACTCATAACCAAGCTGAATCTAACTATGTCTGAAAATAGCCTCTAAATGACTAGAAATGTTGGGTCAAGCCCTAGCTAAATCTAGCAAAAATGAAACTAAAGGACTAAAAATACTGAAAAAGAAACTCATGACTATCGTCTTCGGAGAATGAGGACTCACCACTGATTCTGCTAAACTGGAGATCGGGAACCGATCTAAGAGTGATCTGGATGCTGAGAACCTGAACCTACATCACGAGAAGATGTAGCGCAGAGTATGCGTCAATACTTGAAAGGTACTTGAAATGTACTAAGCATGCAAGAGAGAATACAACTGAAATAACATATAACTGAACAAAGCAAATAAGCAATGACATAATCTGAACATGATATAGATACTGAATGCTGAGATAACTGGATGCAGTGACCAATTTATAATACGCTGAACCTGAATACTGGATATACTGATAAATGGTCAATGCAATAAAGTCTGCCTGAACTGTGGGAGCTACTAATAACCGATAATAAAACCACATGAGCTAAACGTGAAGTCCGATGTATACGCCCCATCGAGAGGACCCAATATACCCTTCTAGAGGTATAGCGGCATGCTGGTGTGATCACTGAAATGATGCCCACAGAGGGGACTTACAATCTATGTGGGTAGTAGTTCTGGGACTATTTGGGTACGTTGAACCCTAATCCAACTCGGTATTATGCTACTCCCAATGAATTATGTAATTAACTCATTATGACTGAATTTCTGTAAGTTACTGGATAGCTCGAACTGAACATGCAAACTGAGAATGCAATAATTAAACTAATATTGATGCATTAATAATGAGGCATGTATAACTGAATAACTGAAATATCTGACCTAGCATGTGTAATTCAAGGACTAAAGAAATATATAGCTAGGGTTCTTAAGTTCATGCAATAAACTGAATATTAACATACTAATCTGATTTGGATCATTCTAACAGCTAAGAACCCAATGATTCTAACATTCAAGAAACCATAGGTCTAGTCATGATAAGGGAATCAAGAAACTAACTGAAAACTAGGGACCTAATGGGTGAAAGGAACCCACTAGTGAAATCCCACATACCTGGTGACGAATTCCACGGAGAAATCCTTTGAAGCTGAAGAAACTTGTTGCGTTCTTGAACTAGGTTTCTTAACTTCTTTCTCCTCTTAGCGTTCTAATTTTTTAAGTTTTGATTAATGATTTGACTTAGGTAAGTTGTAGTTATGTTTCTAGGTTTAAACTGACTGAAACCTCATAATTTAGGGTCTAAACGACGTAGCTTAGGGGTCAAACAAAATAGAAAAGACCAAAAGACCCCTGAATTAGCTGTTGTCTAAGTGACTGACGGATGGGACCTATGGGTCGTAGGTCAATCTAAGGTCCGTAGATTGGAGTCGTAGGTCAAGTGTGCATTTTTGGTTTGTTTCAAATATGGGGCGTTACATTATGAAATCAATCATACATTAATAAACAAATATAATTCAACCTTTAAAAGGAACTTTAAAAGGAATCCATGGAGTGGAGTTGAAACCCTAGCTAATTGGGTTTTCTAGATTTGAGATAAAAGCTTGTGAAAGGGCTCCTTGGGTGAGAGCTTCCAAAGGATGAAGAACTCCCATACCTTAGACTTAGAATCACATCAAATTCATATGAAGAAGCCTCCATCTCCACGCCCTAGCTTGATCCCTTCTCTTGGTCTTCAATGGAGTTTCTATAGAGAAGATTTTGTGGAGGGGAAAATAGTTGGGTTTTGATTTGGGGTCTTGGGTTATATGAGTTAATGGAGTGTTTAAATCCTTAAAATAATTTGTATATATGAAATAAACCCATATTAAGCAACCCCTAATTAAAACAAACTAAAAATGAAATACCTAAACTAACCCACCTATTGCCAGATTGAAGGTGTAATGGACGGCCCATGGACCTACGGTTCATCAATTGATATACTGGGCATGCTGCAGGTCCATGGTTTGGACCTGCAGCTCCTCAACCAGGCCTTGAACCACGACTCATGACCTACGGAGCGTCACTCCATCTACTGGCCGTGATTGGCCATCTGTGGTTCATAGAATTTTGGCAGTTTTTGTGATCTTAGGCAGCCTTGGGGGTTAGACTTTAGGGTCCTCCCCAAGGACCCTTGGTTGGTCTTTGGGGGGGTCGTACCTTGACGTTTAACCCCTAGACACCTAAACCTAAAATCCAGAAGTTAATATACAACCTACAACCAAACATCAAACTCAAAAGCTCACACGTACGGCTCTAGTCTCACCTACTAGTTTCAATTAGACTCTAGCTTGGTCTTACTAGTTTTCCGGGTTGTTACAGGTATCAACTCAATACAGTATAAAAACAACAATAAAGATGTAGTTTATATAAAGCGTGAAAAACAGTAGATAACAACTCAATGTATTTAAAAAATACAATAATAAATCTTATTTGGGAGAGTCTCTAACCGACAACAATCACTATGAGCAATGTGATGATACATCGTCTCGCCCACGTTGCTAGAGCTGTCCTATACCTTTTCGGAGTATAAGACATATTCGACTAAGTGGATCCACTAAGCTATGCTAAAAAAGCAATAAGAAATTAAGTAAAAAGTATGACCCTTTCTACCCATGTTGGAGACATGGTGTATGAGGATTTTGAATTATTTTAACTCGTCTCCATTTCGGTGCTCAATACTACTCCCAATAATATAACTCAGTTCATATGTTTAAAACCATTTCCTCATCCTTAAACTTTGAGATTATTATTCAAAAAGTTTCTCTTAAAAGAGATAGTACTCAAAACTCCTCACTAACTCATTTGGAAATCGATGTTTCCCCTCATTTTAAATGTGAAAATATTTTCTCTTGGGAATACTTAGTCCCCATATATTTATTTTGAAAAATGAAACTCAACTCTTCGCATCCTCATACTCAAGTCTTAAAAAAAGTTTTAAAAGTATATAAAAGACTTCTCAAAATAACTCAAAAGACTCTCTTAAACTCGAGTCTTGATCTTTTGTTGAATTTGAATTATGAATTCAAGAGTTACGATTCATGATATGAAGGATTTGTGATGGTTAAATGTAGTTTAGATCGCTTGGATTAAGAAAGGAATGAAATATCGACTCAAAGGAACAAGTATTGATCAAAGGACATAATGAAAAGTGGGTTGAGTGTCATGACCCAAAAAGGGATGTGATGGCACTCGTCTTCTCTCACCAAGACAAGTCAGCCTAAAACCCAACAATACGATAAATGCAAAAGTAAAGCGAGAATAAAAGTATAATGCTTTAATATAATGCGGAAATTCATAATTCACTTAAATATGCCCCCAAAATCTAGTTGTCATGTGTACAAGCCTCTGATGTGTTATAGCAAAATTGAAAGAAAATATTAGTCCCAAATGACATTGTTACTAGAATAGAGCAAGATCATAAATAAGGAGAAAGGAGGTCAACTGAGATGACAAGCATCTACCTCACAAACCTCCACATGAAGCCTCGGACAAGAAGAGAAGAAAATGTATCGTGAAAGTTAGGGCTAGTAACCTACAAAAATGTAGAAGCAAGGGGTGATTACCAAACCACACGGTACTCAACAAGTAAACTTCTAAACACAAGCTAAGGGAATAGAATATGGGTACTCCTTACACCCGAACAGAACCTCCACAACTACAACCTGCATAAAATCTGTCAAACCTAACAGTTCACAATTTACATAGCACACAACTCAATAACAACCCTCTAACATTTTCATATCCTCAACAACAAGCTCAATATTCATCAATCTCAAGTTCCACCGAAACGCACTCACAAAATGAGTAACACACAACATCAAGTTCACCAATGATAAAGATATGCAATGCATTGAAATGAAATTTCAAGTATAGTTATGCATGTCTGACCTAATGATACACATCAGCTGTCTCTGAGTCCCGGACCCATGGGGGACATACCTATCCATGCATCCATCGCAGCGTACGATACGACCCTCGATAATAAAATCTGTCGTGGCGTGCGACACATCCCTCTATAATAGAATACATTGCAGTGTGCGACATGTCCCTTGATAATAGTATATGTTGCGGTGCACAACACTTCCTTCGAAATGGTACATCCTCTTTAATTTCTTATTCTTCCTCAATTCACATAACATTTATCACAACCATGTCTCAGAACCAATGCAAATGACATGTTCACATAAATAATGTGGAGATTACCATTTTCATAATAATGTACAATTCACAACAACACAATTGTGATACAATGAGTCAATAAGCCTTTCAAACCATTCTCAGCACATCACACACCAACAATTAATCACATTGCCTTTTATTACCCCTTTTTCATCATTAGAATTATTCAATATGGATAAGTCAACCCATCACCATGTCCATTACTCCGCAACACATACCACAAGAAAATACACAATTCTATACACTTAACAAGAGTTTAGAAATTCACTTGCCTCAAATAGTCGAACAATCACTCCGGGACTTGAGTCTTCCCCTTTCGTTGGACTTCTAAATCAATTCAACCTATTAAAATAGATAATCACAATAATATTTGAAACTAATGACACCCATATTGCTACATGTCTAGCTTAGACAAAAAACTTAGCCGAATTTATAAGAAAGTTTCTAAATCTTGATTCCAACCAATTGGTCAAATCTCATATTTCCTGAATTTCAAGTCTAGGGTTAAGTCATAGTTGCTCCAAACACTACAACCCTAATATTTTTCATATAATATAATACAACGAATTACCTATCTTAATATACCAAAATTTAATTCATAATTACTGTGAGACAATACATGTCAAACATTACAACTTCGAATAGTCAAACTTAATTACGTAGCCCTAAAATCTCAACTAATTTAACAATTGAATATTTTAACTTTAATATGTTAATCCCAAGAATATTGCCACAGATTGATTTCTTAACAATCACTGCCACATAATGGTGAACCTTCTTGGAATATATGTATATGGCATAATGCATATTCAATCATTACTAATTAACCACAACAATAAATAAATGGAACAATAAAGTTTAACAATTACTTGAACGTGAATCTATTGATTTCACGTAGGCCGCCTCTTAGCATTGATAAATTTGTGTTCCCTTCTTTTATCTTCTTTTCTAAATTAAATATATATTAAAAGTGACAAATCTTACTAACGTATTTTAATATGTATGGGCCAAATAATAGAGGGTCTTAAATAAATTATGAACTAGGCTCATTAACAATCTATTAAAACTAGTTATTTAAAATGTACTCACTAATTAATTAACTATAGCTAAATGAATTGTTCAAAATTCTAAATCCAACCTTACCGACTAAATAGCAATGGCTCGGGACAACTATCGGGAGAGGTAAAACGGTAGTTTAATGAAAATTTCCAAAAATGACCTTCCGGGTCATTACATTATCCACCACTAAAACTCATGTTTGTCCTCGAACATAAAGAAGAAGAATGAAGAATAACCAACATTACCAAAAGTCTAAATTATGACCTACGAGACGGTGTTTATCTCTCTAAGTGAGCTCCTCCTTAAGACCATTCTATCAAGATCAACTACTAAGAACTGAACTTTCAAATTAAACTTTGGAAAATCTACAATTCACGAGTGATTATCAAGCCACAGACTAACCCATGAACCGAATCTAAACTAAAACTCATTAGACCATAACACAACCATCATGATGAATCTCTTCTCATATAACCAAGATAACATTCCGAATCGCTACAACCATTAGTGAACTTTAACCAACAACCACACACTCATAATGCAAAAATCATCTATCAAGATTATTTTTTCATAACACAAGATTTTCACACGCTTAAGTTATAAAAATCTAATCTTTAGACATCAGGTACACATCAAAGGAGAATCAAACTTACCTAACCCAAAGAAGAAAATTATCGAGTAAACACCTAGCAAATGATACACCCAAGCATACAGAACCTCTAACAATAGTACCAGAAAGCTAGATATGTAATTGTAATTGTAGACAACTCATAAGAATTACATAATTAAACCCAATGGCGCCCCATATTTAATCACACACAACAAAGTCGGGACCTCGATGACTAGATAAATATTAAGAGTGCCAGACAACTTTAAGTATCCATGGTAGCTCTTCTATAAACTCTCATAATCAAGGTTGTGCATGTAGAACCATTGGTATACTTTAATTGCTCAAAAATAACACCAAATATGTCAAATATGAAATGACCAAGTCTACCTAAGCATCCTACCCTACTAAGAGGACATCAAAGGATCGGTACACCGATCCACCACTAGAAATGCACATAAAGATGTGGAAACACGCGTGAGCATAGTCAATGAATCATACTCTTTCGATGTCCATAATGAGATAGGAGGTCACATAAGAATGTACAAACCCAATGTCAAATAACACAAGATACTCCCTCCATAGTGCTCATATCAAACACTTACATTCCTCTAACTCAATCTCTCAAATTTTAGCCGTCCATAATCAACCAATCTAATCCTCATTTATGATACCCATACTCAATTTATTAGATACTACATACTTTTCACATCATTCCACTTAAGTCCACACTCTTAATACTAACAACATATTATAACCACTTCGTCCATTTACCTTACTCTCAAATTGTCACTAGTATCAAAGTATTCTTAGAAAAAACATTATTGCCCATAAATTTCTAAACTAAGGCTCCTTATCTTTCCATTTAAACATTCCATGACACACATGGGTCTCACAAAAGGCTGATAGCACTAATTCCAAATCTGATAAACCTTCTTATTGTGTCACGACCAAGGGTTACCCTCTAGATGTAACAAGGCATATAGAACCCTGAAAGGCCTAACCTATGGACCGTGGACCCACCCACGGGGCGTAGGTCCTAGTCTCGTGGGTCACTGTCTCAGGTGGCCTACATGATGTCCACCAACGAAGTAGACCCACGTGGCATGGAACGACCTACGAGGCATAGGTCCCCATCGTGGGTCAGTGTCCAGGCAACATTTTTGGGTCCTCCTCAAGGACCTATGGTTGGTCATTGGGGGTCGTACCCTGACGTTCTAACACAAAACCCTATATTTTTAGGTACACAGAGGTACGTTTACGACTCAAACCCTCATGTTAACCTCTAGTTTAACCTACTAGTTTTCGGAGTGTTACAATATCTCCCCCTTGGGATCATTCTTCCTTGAATGATGATCTAGACACCTTACAGAAATAAGGACTCAAACTAGTAGCCCATCATGCATGAAACATCAAAATAATGCATAATTTGAAGGAGGAAACTTCAACTCTACCTCAAACATAATCAAAGCAATACAAGGAAGTAGAAACTACATCAAATAACCCATTGTGCATAAAATTTCAACATTTCTCATATTCATATGAGGAACTACCTTCCCCAACTAAAACATGATCAACACAACATCATGGAGCCAATATGCATTTTACTCTCAAAAGCATACTAAAGCATGTTCATCATTTTATCTTATGAAGTCAAATAGGCAACACATATTAAATACACAACAACATCAGGAACATAAATCATAGAAACTCATTTTCTTACTAAACATGAATTTCTCAAGAACATGCATAATATAAGGAAATCATGGGAACACATAAAACACACATGACCTCCAAAACAAGGAAACTCT
The DNA here is from genome assembly GCA_036250505.1 of Solanum acaule. Classification (NCBI taxonomy): domain Eukaryota; kingdom Viridiplantae; phylum Streptophyta; class Magnoliopsida; order Solanales; family Solanaceae; genus Solanum; species Solanum acaule. The sequence goes on from JAJOOR010009438.1 coordinate 19,318, forward strand.
AGAGGAACTACCTACCTCAAGCCTGAATAGGAGTAGAACAAAAAAAGATGAGGATATTGGGACTTCATATTGGCCTTGGCCTCCCATGTAGCACCCTCAACTAGATAATTCCTCCATAAACCCTTAACGGACGCTATTTCCTTGTTTCTCAATCTCTTAACTTGCTGGTCTAGGATTTCTACCGGAACTTCTTCATATGAAAGACTTTCATCAACTCCTAAACCCTATAAGAGAAAAATGGACAGCATAAGCATAGAAACATGAAATACCGGGTGAACCGGAGCCAACTCATTTGGCAAATCAAAATCATGGGAACCTTTCTCAATACGCTTCAAAATTTTATATGGGCCTACATACCATAGACTAAGTTTCCCTTTCTTGTTAAACCTCATCAGACCCTTCATGGGTGAAATTTTCAAATAGACCCAATCATTAACTTCAAATTCCAGATCGCTTCTTCTCACATCGGTGTAAGACTTTTGCTGACTTTGGGCCGTTTTCAACCCATCTGTAATGAGCCGAACCTTCTTAATAGCTTCATAAACCAATTCGGGACCAATAAGAGAAATTTCACCTACCTCAAACTAACCAACCGGAGACCTACATCTCCTACCATACAAGGCTTCAAAGGGAGCCATATCGATGCTCGTGTGATAACTATTATTGTAGGAAAACTATATTAATTGCAAGTGGTCATCCTAATTACCCTTGAAATCTATAACACATGCCCTCAACATGTCTTCCAATGTTTTAATGGTACGCTCCGCTTGCCCATCGGTTTGAGGGTGAAAAGTCGTGCTAAACTTAACCTTAGTACCAAGCCCTTTTTGGAATGACTTCAAAAAGTGTGACGTAAATTAAGTACCCCGATCCGAGATAATAGATAAAGGGACCCCATGCAACTTAACTATCTCCCTTATATACAACATGGCATAATCTTCCGCCGAATAAGAAACCTTGATGGGAATAAAGTGGGCTGATTTTGTCATCCGGTCTATAATGACCCAAATAGAATCATGTTGCCTTTGCGTACCTGGCAAGCCTATTATAAAGTCCATATTCACATATTCCCACTTCTAAGTGGGAATACTTATACTTTAGGACAAGCCTCCCGGCCTTTGATGCTCAACCTTAACTTGTTGACAATTAGGACATCTGGCTACAAATCCCGCAATATCCTTCTTCATACCGTTCCACTAATAGACTTCCTGTAGATCATGGTACATCTTCCTGGCTCCCAAATTAACAAAATATCGATAACTATGAGCTTCCTCTAGAATTTTGTCCCACAAACCATCAACATCCGAAACACATAACCGACCTTAGTACCTAAGCACCCCATCTCCCCCTGGGAGAACGCCTCAATGAACTTCTTGAGTACCGACTCTTTCCATTCAGCTAATATAGGATCAAGGCCTTATTTAGCCTTCACATCTATCACAATGGACGATTCAGACCCATTATGCACCATGACACCACCCTTGCAGACTCCACTAGTTGAACACCTAGTCGGACCAACCTATGCACATCACGAACCAATTCTTTCTTTTCATCCTCTACATGAGCCACACTACCCATAGACAATCTACTAAGTGTATCCGCTACCACGTTAGCTTTTTTGGGGTGGTAAAGGACACAAATATCATAATCCTTCTATAATTCTAAACATTCTTCGTTGACGAAAATTCAAGTCCTTTTGACTAAACACATATTGAAGACTCTTGTGATCGGTGAAAACATCAACATGGACCCCATACAAATAATGCCTCCATATTTTTAAGGCAAACACAACCGCCTCTAATTGAAGATCATGGGTCAGGTAATTCTTCTCATGGACCTTAAGTTGCCTTGAAGCATAGGCAATCACTTTGTCGTTTTGCATGAGCACACATCTCAACCCCACTCTAGAGGCATCACAATACACCACAAAACCATCCGTACCCTTTGGTAAGGTCAACACCAGAGCGGATGTAAGTCTATCTTTTAACTCTTCAAAACTTTTCTCACAACCCTCCGACCACATGAACTTAGCTTTCTTTTGAGTCAAAGTCGTCAAAGGATAAGAAATAGAGGAAAACCCCTCAACAAACCTCTATAGTAACCAGCCAAACCCAAAAAGCTTCTAATGTTGGAAGGAGTTTGAGGTCTAGGCCAACTCTTGACAGCAATCGTCTTCTTCAAATCTACCTCAATACCCTTGCTTGACCCAATATGACCAAGGATGGTTACGGACCTTAGTAAAAATTAACACTTGCTAAACTTTGCAAAAAGTTGTTGGTCCTTAAGAACTTGCAACCCAATTCTCAAATGGTCCACATATTCATCCTCACTCCTTGAATAGATCAAGATATCATCAATAAACACAATCACAAACATGTTTATGTATTATATAAACACTCTATTCATCAAGTCCATAAGTGTCGCCGGGGCATTTGTCAACCCAAATGGCATAACCATAAATTCATAGTGACTATACCGGGTCCAAAAAGCCGACTTTTGAATATCAACCCCTCTCACCCTCAGTTGGTCATAACCCGAACGAAGATCAATCTTACAAAAATAGCTAGCCCCTTGAAGTTGGTCAAACAAGTCATCAATTCTCGGAAGGGATATTTATTCTTGATGGTCACTTTATTCAATTGATGATAGTCGATGCAGATTCTAAGAGACCCATCTTTCTTTTTAACAAACAACACCAGAGCACCCTATGGAGAGATACTCAGCCGGATGAAACCCTTATCTAACAAATCCTTTAGTTGCTCTTTCAACTCGACCGGAGCCATTTTATAAGGAGGGATTGAAATAGGTTGCGTATCTAGTAAAAGATTAATTCCAAAATCTATTTCCCGCTTGGGGGAATACAGGGTAAATCATCGGGGAAAACTTCTGGGAACTCATTCACTACTGGAATCGACTCTAGAGAAGCGATTTCAGATTCAATATCCATCACCCTACCAAGATGGTAAATACACCCTTTAGAGATCATTTTCCTAGCTTTAAGACAAGAGAAAAATTGACCTCTAGGGATAGAATTCTCCCCCTTCCACTCTAGGATAGGCTCATTTAGAAATTGGAACTTAAAAACCCGATTCCTACAATCGATAGAGGCATAACATGCATGCAACCAATCCATACCCAAAATCAGATCAAAGTCTAACATGTCGAACTCTTCCAAATCCACCAAAGTAACTTTATGGGACAAGGCCACTACCGAGTCACCAACAGGGTTAAAAACCGAAAAAGTTTCTAATAACACTTCGGGGAGCATATTAAACTTCATGGCCACATAAGGTGTCACAAAGGACAAATTAGCACCGAGATCTAATAAGGTATACACATCAATAAGAAAGACTTTTAACATATCGATCACCACATCGGGGGAGCTCTCTTGGTCATCTCCGGATCGAAGAGCATAAAAGTAGTTTTGCCTTGTAGCTTTGGATTTTAAACCGCTTGGAAGAGCTTGCTTGCCTTCTCTCCCCTTGACCATATGTATTGAGAAAATTTTCAATTGATGACCAATCTTACAACACCCATAATAAACATCGGTGCCGACTAGGCACTTGTCATCATGATTCTTCCCACATTTTTCAAAATTTGGCAAGAGCCCTGAAAGGCCCCATGTAAGCCACTTAGCATATAATAACATAAAGCATTAGAACAATAAGAGTAAAAACGCATTTCAAGTCCAAAATTTTTATAAAGGAAAGTAGAAGTCTAGACTTCTCTCAATTGTCCATATATTACAATACTTGATACAAATAGGGTCACAACACTTACAACATAATCTGAAAAGTAAGTACAAGAATGAAACTACAAATGAAAGCATCCATCCTCGAATCATGAGGACTTACCACAAGCAAGGAGAAATGAACAAATCCAAACTCTAGCCACAATGGGGACCACCTTGAGAACCAGACCCTACACTTGGAAAAAATGTAGGAAAATATGGGTTAGTACAAAATTGCACTAAGTATGATAATCATGCACAAAATCACGAAAACATGTTAAAAGGGACATGTTAGTTGAATGCATGCAATTTACTAAGTTAAAGAATAAATTTGAAGTTAATGGAAGAGCATAAGTCATAATCATAGTCAACTCATAAATCATTTTACCATAAGAAGAACCTACTATAAATACCCTCATAGCCTACTTGTGCAATGCATGGATAAGATCCTATAATCTCACCCATACAAAGTAAAACTCCTTGAGTAGTCATAGTTCATAATTCATATTCTTGTTATAGTGGTAATAAGCCTTAACCGACATAGACCATGTTAGCTTAACATGGAATCCGATGTTACCCACACCAAAAAGGGTTGTCCTACTTGCCTAAGGTAAGACCATCATTTGTTAGCTTTTAGGTGGATCCTCTAGCTAAATATCCTATGGGAGCACGTAGTTATGGGATAATGAGATTCTTACTATAAACCCTTGCCTTTCTTAACGGGGGAGCTTCCATCTCATGAGATAACTTTTAGAAATCTGGTCTTTCTTAATGGGAGAGCTTCCATCTCATATTCAATATCCACTCGTTGCTAAGAATTTATCCATGGAGTACTTATTAAGTGATAACTTGTTTCATTAGGATAACTCATTAGATCATGCGTGAGAATAGCCTTTCACCGTCCATGTCTACATATAACATTAGATTCAATTAGGTGATAATTGCCTTTCAACCTAGAATCTCCATTATGTGAGAAAACCTTTCACGTTATGTTCATTATTTGTTCATGAGAATAGCCTTTTAGTCAACACAACAACATCATCATAATGATGGACACTTCACTCTCAAAGTGTTCTTAATGCATATACATAAATCTCATAATCAAACATCATTCTCATACTTTGCTCTTCAAGGACCATAGATCATATTCACTCAACACATCTAGAATTACTAGTTTAGGCATTATATAATAACATGATTCAAATAGTTCAATTACTACAAGCATAATCCCAGAATACTCTTCTTCCAACAATTCACCCACATCACAAAGTCATAAATTGGGAATATGAGGATTTCAAGGATTCTTGGGAGATTTCATCATAAAACTATAATAAATCATCAATTCAATCATAAAATAATTTAATTAAATAATTAGAATCATTTTTGAAAGGAATTCAGGACTTGGAGTAAAACCCTAGGTTTTTGGGAAATTACTAGTTTTAAAATTGAGTTTGGAGGGACTGCATGGATGAAGGACTACCATAACTGAGCTATGAAAATCCAAAGAACTTGAGTAGAAATCCTTGCTCATTCAAACCCTGGCTTCACCTTCCTTCTTCTTCTTCCTTGGAGTTCTAGAGAGAGAATTTTGGGGGAAATGTTGGTTTTGATTTGGGATTTTGGAATTATGAGGAAGATGAACTTATTTAGGGGTCTAAAATATTATATAATTAGTCTAATTTAGTGTAAAACGACATCACTTAGTATTAACTTATACCGAAAACCCCATAATTCCCCCATATGTAACTACAAAAAGGCAGTTTCTGGCCTCACCCAAGAATCCACGACCACGGTCCATGGGTGGACTCACGTGGCGTGCTGTCCATCTGTGGTTTGGTCAGACAGTTTCGACCATCAACTCCCCGTGACCTACGGACCATGGGTCCTGGTCTCATGGTTCACAGTCTTAGGTGGCCTCCATAGTGCCCACCTATGAAACAGACCCACATGGCATGGAAGGACCTACGGGGCGTAGGTCCCCTTCGTTGGTCACCATCCAGACAAACTTTTGGGTCCTCCTCAAGGACCCATGGTTGGCCATTGGGGGTCGTACCTTGACTTTCTAACATGAAACCCTATATTATTAGGTACAAGGAGGTACGTTTACGACTCTAACCCTCATGTTAAGCTCTAGTTTAGCCTACTAGTTTTCGGAGTGTTACACATTGAGATAGAAAAGTTGAATTGCCCAAAGTTGACACCACACAATCATTCACATACCAACTTTCAACTACCATTCATACCCTTATACATATCATGCCAAAACTTAGAGAAATTCTTGGCTACCTTAATAAGTCTATATACTATGAGCACATAACCACTATTTACTATCAAGTGTCTATGTAACACATCATATCAGTTTGTATCTTCCCATCAACAAAGTAGTTTCAATCCCCTCGAAATCCTCATTAACCATTTAAAACTATAGGTTCACACCGTTGAACATCCATAAGTTACCTATCATCATTTGAACAATCTAGCTCGAAATAACAACACATAATCTTACATACATCACTACTTCCACCCAAATCAAAAACCAATCTTGATAAAAGTTGTTGATAAATCCCGAGTAGGTCTATGCCAAACCATTTCACATCTCATCGTCATATCTGAACTCAAAGGCAAAAATCTATACAACCTTCAACTTCGAACCAAGGATCTATACAAGAAGTCTTATTCTTTCACCTCTCTTAAATTTTGTCATGACGCAAATTTAGAATATCTTAAACTTTTCAATATACTAAACTCTTATTCCGTTCGCTAACTTGCTTACCAATCTTATCCTTTTGACCAACAACCCATGACATTTCTCTTTATAGTCTAAACCAAAACTTTTAAGTGAAACTCTTCCTTAAGTGCGTTAATAATTAAAAATAACAAGCTTTATGACTCAAATCATGCACAAGTCCTTCAAAATTCTCAATACCTGATTCAATTGATCATTCTTTACCTTAACAATCTAAAACATGATAAAACACACTACCATAAACGTAGACTTACAATGAAAGACTTAAATTCACATTCCAAACGTAAAAATTACATAACTCGAAACCACAAAAGAACTTATCACCACACTCTAGCTGAACGTATGTAGACTTCTTTCTCAAATCTTATCCAACAACTTTTAACTAATATGAACAAAGTGTAACATTATCAAAATAACCATAGTAAAACAAATGGAACCACGTCTCTTCTAACCCAATACTTAACTCCTTGCAATCAGAGTAAATATATTTGCTCCCTTTTCCTCCCAAAAACTAAACTACATCTCACTAATTCTTTTGACTTATGACTTGTAACACCCCATAGCTTAGTAGGCCAAATAGGGCTAACTTTGATGGCTACAAGTCAAGGCTAGAGGGCATAAGCCAAGGCTAAGATGCAAGGGTCATGACAAGAGCCAAGGCAGCCCCAGGCTGCCAAAGCACTGCCCTAGACCACGAGAGCCTTCATGGCTCGTAGTGGCCACCACGACTCGTAGTTCCACCTATGGTGGTGAGGCAGTAGCTCACAAAGGCTTCCCCAAAGTTGGCTCACCTTCATGAGCCACTTCACGGTCAGTGGTAGAGACCACGACTCGTGGGGTTGCCTTCATATCATGGAGGCTTTTTCAAGGTAGCATAGATACTGGCCAAGGGACCATAGGCACCTTCACAGGCCGTGGTTCCTTTGATGGTTGGTGAGGTAGGTTGTGGGGCCTGGGAACCTCACTTTAAGTGAGGGTTATTTTAGGTAATTCCTTTTTAGATGGGTATTAAGTGAGGTCGTTTTACCTTAGTTTTATACACCTATATAAGTCATTTTTTAGTCAAAATACACCCATTCACCCCATTATTTCCAAAACCCCAAATAAAACCCCAAAAGTTCATCTTCTTTAAAATATTCTCTGTCTAGAAAACTCAAGGAAGAAGAAGAAGAAGAATAGGGTCAAGCTAGGTCAACTCTCCATTCTTCAAGCTTTCTAGGCTTTATAATCAAATTATGATGGCTTATTCATCCATGGGTTCTTCCATCCATGGAGTCCCATAGTTATTCCACAATTGTGAAGATGAAATCCCCAATTCAAGTTAGGGTTCCTTCCAATATTGTGGGTTAAGTTGAATATGAATCTAATTGAGTGGATATTGGTTGTTTATAGTTGAATTAATAATGAATCATGTTATTATGATGATATTACATGTTTAAATGTCTAACCCTAGTATAATTGATGAAACTGAAGTAATATGGGTTTATGCCTTGAAAGGTGAAATTGAGGATTTAAAGATAATCTTCTACGGTTGATGATATGTATAGTAATTCTTAAAGAATAAAATCATGTAGACATGAATTGAACTAGAATAATGTGTATGTGATGGATCATGACTAGTAAGGCTTGAGATTGAACCCTTATGATGATATATGACTAGAGTTGATTAAAAATGAAACATGTGATTAGAATGCCTTGTAATCTAGGTTCATAGGACGCTTTTAAGAAGTAGAGCTATTAAGAGTAAAGACTTATAGTTATGAATGTTGACTTCTAGGGTTTGAAGGTAAAGCTAATATGATGAATTATTTATGTTAAGGCCCTAAGAGGGAAGTATACATGATGATGGTAGGCTATTAGATATAATTGTTGTGGAAGTACTTTACCCACCTAATATACCTCATGTAAGTTTGAATGCATAAAGTGATAGAATCAAGTGAGTTAGGATGATATCCATGTCTAATGTAGTCATTCTAGATGTTTTGATTTGATATGATTATGAATATATCCATGTCTAATTCAGTCATTTTAAATGTGTTGATTTAATATGAGCTTTGATCCTTGAAAGGGGAAGATATGATGTTTACATGGTTTATGAAGTTTAGTACATGTTTTAGGAAAACTTTGAGAGTAAAGTGAATATGCTCATGATCTAGTTGTTATGTTGTTGAAAGGTTATTCTCATATACACACTTATGCATGAAGATGATATGATGTGAAAGGTTTGTCACATGTAGTAATTCTAAGGTTGGACGACTAGTCTCACCTATTGAATCTATATTTAGACATGGACGGTCAAAGGTAATTCTCACACATGATCTAATGAGCTATAGTATGAGTTATGTTGGATTTAGTGAAGACTTTCTTCGATAAATATGAACTTAAGTCAAGACTTAATACGAACTAAATGGGAATTATTCTTAGCACCGAGTGGATATTGATATGAAATGGAAGCCCTCACGTTAGTAGAGGTCGGGTTTCTAGAAGCAATCTCTTGAGATGAAAGCCCTCACGTTAGTAGAGGCCGGGTTTCTAGATGTAATCTCTTGGGATGGATGCCCTCACGTTAGTAGAGGTCGGGTATCTAGTAGCAATCCCCTTATCTCATAAACTACGTTTCCCCGTAGGTTACTTAGCTATTAGATCCACCTAAGCTAAGAGTATGGTTCTACCTTAGGAAAGTAGGACAACTCATTTTCAATGTGGGGTAGACACCAGATTCCATGTTAAGCTCACAAGGCCTATGTCGGTTATGGCTAATTCCCAAAACAAGAATATGAATTATTAACTATGGTTATTCAAGAAGTTTTAATTATCATGGGTGGATTATGGGGTCTTATTCGTGCATTGCACAAGTATGCTTTGAGGATATCTATGATATGTTCATATTATGTTATGATGATCTATGTAATGAATATGATTATGGCTTGTCCTTATGATGCATGCTTAGTTTGGATTGTAGCTTGAAAGGCCTTTCCAATGCATGTATGACTAAAGGTGAGTATTCCCTTGTCTATGATAAGTAAGCTAAGGATGAGACCAAAAGATGATAAATATGAATGAGGACCTAAAGTGACTTTCCTAGCATAGGTAGGGTTATGGGGTCTTATCCATGTATTGCACAAGCTTTCCTTGAGGTGACCTAGGTAGTGTTTCTCTTATGTCATGTTAAACTAGATGCATTAATTATGCCTATGACTATGTTGTTATCTCTTATTATTATAGCCTTTGTCTTATATTGATGTCTCTTATGTTCATGACTTGTGTTATTGTCTCTCATGATTATGGTATATGACTTATGTTGACTAATGCCTCTTATATGCTTATGTTGATATTTTATTCTAGCCATCATATTTAGTACATTATTGTACTAATGTATACTTTTCCCTACATTCTTATCAAATGTAGGGTCCAGCGATATTGACTTCCATCCTCGTGGCTAGTTTCATAGTAGATCAAGAGAAGTTTGGTGAGTCATCATAGCATCGAGGACTTGATCATTCTTTCCTTTCTATGTCTTTCTTGTATGTTTAGAAATTTTGTATCGGTCGTGTCCCTAAGACTTTGATGTATTAGATTGTTTGAGACAATGTATTAGACTTCCACTTCATTTTATGAGACTTCAATTGTTATGAAAAATATTTTAAAGTTCCACACTTTTCTAAGATCTTATGTTATAAGATGCTAAGGCGCTTGTATGAGACCCCTTCAAGGTCGAGAACGCCATGTTACATGTAGGGCTACCCCTAGGTCGTGACAAACTTAGTAATGAGAGCACAAGGTTTAGAATGGTTCTAGGATATCTAAAACCACATCTAGTAGAGTCTTGGTCATAAATGTGAAGCATGCCAAATTTATGAATAGGAGCCTATTGGATGTTTAGGAAATCTCACTTCTTCATTCTCTAAGTCGTGTCATAGAGTTTAACCCCTTTTAGGTATTTCTCCTAATCTGTGCTCATTGGTTTTCACGATATGACTATAAGGGCTAACTTTAGAAGTGATGAGGAACACAAGGTGGATCAAGAAGTTCCTCCTCAAGCTCCAATTGAAAGTAACAAATGAGAATCTTAGGTTTGGTTTTCAACTGGTAACTCAGGCCAGGATAGAAACCCTAAAATTTATGGGTCAAAGATGGAGGAAGATCCTCAAGACTTTATAGAAGAGGTCTTTAGGGTGTTGGACATTTTGGGAGTGACTCCGGTAGAGAAGGCGGAATTAGCCACTTACCAATTGAGGAATGTTGCACAAATATGGTATGATTAATGGAAAGAAGCTAGACCAGTAGGAATGGGTCCCATAGAGTGGGAGAAGTTCAAGAGTTCTCTTTTAGATAGGTTCTTCCCTTTAGATATAAGAGAAGCTTTAGTGCTTGAGTTCATTAACCTTAGGCAAGGTGATATAAGTGTTAAGGAATATGCATTGAGGTTCACCCAATTGTCTAAATATGCTCCAATTCTAGTGTCCCATCCTAGGTTGGGAATGAGTAAGTTTCTGTTGGGAGTGTTCGATTTAGTAGTGAAAGAATATCGTACGACCGTGCTTGGTCATGATATGAATATTTCTCATCTTATGGCTTATGCTCAACCAATTGAGAAAGAGAAACTTGAAGAAAGGTTTAGGGAGAAAAAGAGGCTTAGGTTTGATGATGGTAATTCTCCTCTTGAAAGGTTCTCCAGACAAGGTCCTTCTAGGTTTCCCTCAAGATTTAGTGAAGATAGGATGTCTAACCCTAGTACGAAACAATTTAGTAGTGAGTCACTATGGACTTTTTGTGCTAGGTGTGATAAAAGACATGTGGGTAGATACCTAGCGGGTTCAAATGTTTGTTTCAATTGTGGTGTGTTGGCCCACAAGATAAGGCATTACCCTACAGTTGCAAGGAATGAAGGGTATAGTCATCGTAGGTCTCAACCATACCCTTCATACAATCAAAGTGATTCAGGTGTGTATGCCCCAAAGAAGAGTAGGTTATATTCTCTCCATGCTAGAGATGAAGAAGAGTGTCCTCCAAATTTTGCTCCCGCTATGTGTTTTATGCCTATTTAGATTCTGGTGTTACTTGTCTTTTGATGACTTAATAGACTTGGGATTATAGACTTTGATGTTATCTTGGGTATAATGGGTTGCATTATGGTTGTGTTTAATTGATGCTATAACCCGACTTAGTCATGATGAGTTTCGGGGTATGTTAATAGATTTGAGGAATAGGGTGTTTGAGTAATGCCTAGATGTGTTGAGTGAATAGATTCCTCCAAAAAGGGTAGAATTGTAATCTACTATGGTCTAGAATCATCTTGTATGATAGATGTGAAAGCTTAGTGAGGACTTGCTCCGACATTGGAGTTGAATGAAATGATGCTTAGAAGAGTCCAAATAGGCTTACTCCCAATGTGGAGATGATGTGCTTAGATAGCAAGGTCGTTGAGTGTTCTTGATGTTCACGATTTGGGTTTGCTTGAAATCCTCACCTTGAGAGGTGTAGAAAGTTTGGGAAGTTTAGTCCCGAGTTTGGTAAGCTCATATGGGATCTTGAGTGGTGTTGGTAAGGTTGCTTGTGAACTAGAGTTGCTAAATGAGAACCTCTCTAATTTAGAAGTATCGGTAGGGATCTTAGACTGGCAAATTAAGAAATAAAAGAGAGCAAGGAAGTTGTTTCCATGAAATAGTTAAGGAGTAATCTTTTATTAAGGGTTTTAGGCGAGGGTGCTACTTGGGAGGCCAAGGGCCAATGAGATGTCCCAATGTCCTCATCCTCTTTCCTTGTATTCCTCCTTTAGCATTTAAATGAAGAGTTCTTCATGGTTTGTGCCTTATGTGAAGTCATGTGTGATTTATGTGTTTCCATGATTTCCTTTTGTTATGCATGTTCTTGAAAAATTCATGTTTAGCAAGAATATGAGTTTTCATGATTTATCTTCCTCATGTTGTTCTGCATTGAGTAAGAGTTACCTATTTGACTTCATGAGATGAATAGATGAGCATGCCTTAGTTCGGAGTTGAGAGATTCATCCTTGAATAAATGTTCCTTGAGAGTAAATTGCATATGAGCTCCATGAGAGTGTGTTGAGCATGTTTTAGTACGGAGATGCTAGTTCCTCCTATGATAATGAAAAATGTTGAAATGTCATGCATAATGGTTTGTTAGATGTAGTCCCAACTTCCTTGTGATATATTGATTATGTTGAGATGGAGTTGATGTTTCCTCCTTTGAATTGTGCACTATTATGATGTTGTATCCATGAGTGGCTACTAGTTTTGAGTCTTTACTGCCGTAAGGTGTCTAGATCCTCATTCGAGGATAAATGTTCCCAAGGGGAAGATACTGTAACAGCCCGTAGCTTAGTAGGCCAAATAGGGCTAAGTTTGAGGGCAACAAGTCAAGGCTAGAGGGCATGAGCCAAGGCTAAGGGGAAAGGGTCAAGGCAAGAGCCAAGGCTGCCTCAAGCTGCCAAAGCAATGCCCTAGACCGAAAAAGCCTTCACGGCTCATGGTGGCCACCACGACTCGTGGTGCCACCCATGGTGGTGAGGCAGTAGCTCACCAAGGCTGCCCCAAAGTTGACTCACCTTCACGAGCCACTTCACGGCCAGTGGTAAACACCACGACTCGTGGGAAGGCTCGTGAGGTTGCGTTCACTTCATGGAGGCTTTGTCAAGGTAGCATAGCTACTGGTCAAGGGACCATGGTCACCTTAACGGACCGTGGTGCCCTTGACGGTTTGTGACGTAGGTCATGGGGCCTGGGAACCTCACTTTAAGTGAGGGTTATTTTAGGTAATTCCTTTTTAGATGGCTGTTAAGTGAGGTCGTTTTGCCTTAGTTTTATATACCTATATTAGTCATTTATTAGGCAAAATACACCCATTCACCTCATTGTTTCCAAAACCCCAAATCAAGTCCCAAAAGTTCATCTTGTCTCAAAAATTCTCTCTCTAGAAAACTCAAGGAAGAAGAAGAGGAAGAAAAGGTTCAAGCTAGTTCAAGTCTCCATTGTTCAAACTTGATAGGCTTTATAATCAAGGTATGATGGCTTATTCATCCATGGGTTCTTCCATCCATCGAGTCCTCTAGTTATTCCACAATTGTGAAGATGAAATCCCAATTCAAGTTAGGGTTCCTTCCAATAGTGTGGGTTAAGTTGATTATGATTCCAATTTAGTGGATATTGGTTGTTTATGATTGAATTAGTAGTGAATAGTGTTATTATGATTAAATTACATGTTTGCATGCCTAACCCTAGTGTAATTGATGAAATTGAAGTAATGTGGGTTTATGCCTTGAAAGGTGAAATTGAGGATTTAGGGATAATCTTCTAGGGTTGATGATATGTATAGTAATTGTTCAAGAATAAAACTATGTAGACATGAATTGAACTAGAATAATGTATATGTGATGGTTCATTACTAGTAAGGCTTGATATTAAACCTTTATGATGATATATGACTAGAGGTGCTTAAGAATTAAACATGTGATTAGAATACCTTGTAATCTAGGTTCATAGGATGCTTTTAAGAAGTAGAGCTTTTAAGAGTAAAGACTTATAGTTATGAATTTGGACTTCTAGGGTTTGAAGGTAAAGATAATATGATGAAATATGTATGTTAAGGCCCTAAGAGGGAAGTTGACATGATGATGGAAGACTATTACACAGAATTGTTGTGGAAGGACTTTACCCCCCTAATCTACCTCATGAATGTTTGAATGCATAAAGTGATAGAATCACATGAGTTAGGATGATATCCATGTCTAACGTAGTCATTCTAGATGTGTTGATTTGATATGATTATAAATATATCCATGTCTAATGTAGTCATTTTAGATGTGTTGATTTAATATGAGCTTTGACCCTTGAAAGGGAAAAATATGATGTTATGCATGTTTTATCAAGTATAGTACATGCTCTAGGAACACTTTGAGATTAAAGTGAATATGCTCATGATCTAGTTGTTGTATTGTTGAAAGGTTATTCTCATATACACACTTATGCATGAATATATATGATATGATGTGAAATGTGTCACATGTAGTTATTCTAAGGTTGGAAGACTAGTCTCACCTATTGAATCTATATTTAGACATGGACGGTAAAAGGTTATTATCACACATGATCTAATGAGCTATAGTATGAGTTATGTTTGATTGAGTGTCAAGACATTCTTCCATAAATATGAACTTAAGTCAAGACTTAATATTAACTCAATGGGATTTATGCTTAACACCGAGTGGATATTGATATGAGATGGAAGCCCTCGCGTTAGTAGAGGCCGGGTTTCTAGAATCAATCTCTTGAGATAGAAGCCCTCATGTTAGTAGAGGCCGGGTTTCTACTTGGGATGGATGCCCTCACGCTAGTAATGGTCGGGTATCTAGTAGAAATCCCCTTATTACATAAACTATGTGCCCCCGTAGGTTACTTAGCTATTAGATCCACCTAAGTTAAGAGTATGGTTCTACCTTAGGCAAGCAGGACAACCCCTTTTCGGTGTGGGGTAGATACCGAATTCCATGTTAAGATCACATGGTCTATGTCGGTTAAGGCTAAATCCGAAAACAATAATATCAATTATGAACTATGGTTACTCAAGAAGTTTTACTTACCATGGGTGGACTTATGGGGTCTTATTAATGCATTGCACAAGTATGCTTTGAGGGTATCCATGGTATGTTCCTCTTATGTTATGATGATCTTTGTAATGAATATGCTTATGACTTGTGCTTATGATGTATCCTTAGTTTAGATTGTAGCTTGAAAGGCCTTTCCAATGCATATGTGACTAAAGGTGAGTATTCCCTTGTCTATGATAAGTAAGCTAAGGATGAGACCAAAAGATGATAAATATGAATGAGGACCTAAAGTGACTTGCTTAGCATGGCTGGGATTATGGGGTCTTATCCATGTATTGCACAAGCTTGCCTTGAGGTGACATATGTAGTGTTTCTCTTATGCTTATAACCTTTCTCTTATTATGATGTCTCTTATGTTCATGACTTATGTTATTCTCTCTTATGATTATGGTATATGACATATGTTGTATTATGCCTCATGTATGCTTATGTTGATGGTTTTTTGCTAGCCATCATATTTAGTACATTATTGTACTAACGCATACTTTTTCCTACATTCTTATCAAATGTAGGGTCCGGCGATATTGACTTCCATCCTCGTGGATAGGTTCATGGTAGATCAAGACGAGAAGTTCGGTGAGTCCTCAGAGCATCGAGGACTTGATCACCCTTTCCTTTTTATGTCTTTCTTTTATGTTTAGAACTTTTGTATGGGCTGTGTCCCTAAGACTTTTATGTATTAGATGGTTTGAGACAATGTATAAGACTTGCGCGTCATTTTATGAGACTTCGATTGTTATGAAAAATGTTTTAAATTTCTGCACTTTTCTATGATCTTATGTTATGAGTTGCTAAGGGGCTTGTATGAGTTTCGGGGTCAAGTACGTTGTGCTACATCTAGGGGTACCCCTGGGTCGTGACATGACTCTTGCTCCTTTCAATTGTATTCGAGCGACATCCTAACTCCTCATAAAACATTCCATACAACAACACTTCTTACAAAATAATAGCAAACCATAACCTTAGATACTCGTAAGGCATCATTACAATAGAAAAATTCATTTAATCAACGGGGATCAAAAGTACCCTTAAACTATCCGAAATGGCTAAAGTACTCATTACCCCCCTGAAATTGAAGCTTTTTATTCAGTGTACACCTTTATTAAATTTTGTTTTAATTACCCCCCCGAACTTGTTTATTCCACCGTCGTGTACACCTTTACTGTCCATCTAGCGCATAAATTGACAACAAACTCTACTAGGCGCGTGAGGAAGTGATATTTTGCCACATCATAAAGATACAACGGTAAAAAAATGTAAAATCTCCATTTTTCTTTAATATTTGTCATATTTTAAACAAAAAATAGGGCAAAAAGTAAATGAAAAGTAAAGGAAACAAAGATTAACACTTACTCGTTAAGAATTTCAGACAAATTTGAAATTTAATCGACCAACTTCACGTCTAGAAAAACTCAAATCCAGAAGGAGTTCTGCGAAATCAGCCCTTATTCAAAAATAACTTTTAAACAATGAATTTTAAATTTAAGAAATTTATATTTTGCAATATTATTTTTTCTAAGTGGCTATTATTTATCCAGGTGGAAATCCACCTCACCACTTTTGCCAGCTGTCACGCGTGAGTAGTCACAATAGGAGCAGGTGGACCAAAAAGGTGTACACGACGGAGGAATAAACAAGTTCAGCGGGGAGGGGGGGTAATTAAAACAAAATTTAGTTTAGGTGTACACCGAATAAAAAGTTTCAAGTTTAGAGGGGTAATGAATACTTTTGCCTATCCGAAATAGATCATATTTACCCTTAAACTATATTTTGGCTCAAAAGTACCCTTTCCGTCAAACTATTGGGTTAAAAGTGCCCTTCTTATTAACGGAAATTGTTAAATGCCATGTGGATGCCACATTGCACGCCAATAGGGTTCCAATGCTACATAGACTAAATGGAAAAGGGTCAAAAATACCCTTGAACTATCCGAAATAGGTCGTATTTACCCTTAAACTATATTTCGGCTCAAAACTACCCTTTCCTTCAAACTATTGTATCAAAAGTACCCTTCTTATTAATGGAAGTTGTTAAATGCCATGTGGATGCCACATTTCATGCCAATAGGGTTCCACTGCCACAAAGACTAAATCCCTAAATCCTAATTATTCTCCCCCCCTCCCCACCAGCCCCCATTTCATTATTTTCTAGAAACGATTTCATCTCTTCTCCCTCATTTCGTGGCTAGGGTTTCACAGTTTTCTTCATGGGTGGGTTTCAAAGTGGATATTAGTGGTTGAAGGTTAGTAAATCTTTTTTCTTATTTTATTATGTTTACGATTTCAAAGCATGATAGTTAGGATTTCACAACATTCCCCTCATTTTGCGGCTAGGGTTTCATAGCTTTCTTCGGGGATGGGTTTCAAAGTGGATATCCTTGGTTGTAGGTTAGTAAATCTTTTTCCGTAATTTATTAAGTTTATGATTTCAAAGAATGTTAGTTGGATTTAATAACTTTCCCCTCATTTCGCGGCTAGGGTTTCATAGCTTTCTTTAGGGCTCGGTTTCAAAGTGGATATTCGTGGTTGTAAACATACTTTGAATTGCACTATTGAGTAAGGGTCGGTGCAGGCTTCATCGAAAGGCTCTCCACCTCATGGCATTATTGGGTTCGCTTGCAAATGTAACAAAATAAGAAAAAAGATTTACTAACCTACAACCATGAATTACCACTTTGAAACCCAACGACGAAGAAAACTATGAAACCCTAGCCGCGAAATAAGGGAGAAGAGGTGAAATTGTTTCTGGGAAACTAATGAAATGAGGGGGAAAACGAGTAATTAAGATTTAGGAATTTAGTCTATGTGGCAGTGGAACCCTATTGGCCTGCAATGTGGCATCCACATGGCATTTAATAACTTCCGTTAATAAGAAGCGAACTTTTGACCCAAAAGTTTGACGGAAAGGGTAGTTTTGAGCTGAAATATAGTTTAAGGGTAAATATGAGCTATTTTGGATAGTTTAAGGTTATTTTTTACCCTTTTCCTTTTAGTCTATGTGGCAGTGGAACCCTATTGGCGTGCAATGTGGAAACCATGTGGCATCCACATTGCATTTAACAACTTTCGTTAATAAGAAAGGCACTTTTGACCCAATAGTTTGACGAGAAGGGTAGTTTTGAGCCGAAATATAGTTTAAGGGTGAATATGAGCTATTTCGAATAGTTTAAGGGTATTTTTGACCCTTTTCCATTTAATCAATAATCCTTATCATATAGTTGCATCTCAATCACATTCCATCACAAACTCTTATTACCATTGTGCTCGGTTAGCCCTTGCCATCACCACGAAGTTAACCTTGTCATTGACATGACATCTCAAACCCAATTATACCAATCAAATTCAAAGGACTAACTTAATTTTATATGCACTTTCTTACAAAAATTCTCAGTTGCCTTCACACAAGTATACTCTTTGGGACTTCATTTACCCATAAGCTTGTCATTCCAATATCGATCCACTTTCTTGGACCTTACGATGAATTCACCAGTCCTCATTTAAAACCCTTGGGATACACTTCACAACCTAAATACATTAATATTGTACCAATGATCCACTACTAAAACCTTTCTTATAAACAACGCTTAACCCACGTGTCCAGTAACAATCTACTTGGTTTCTCAAATATAAATGCAACACTGAATCTCATTATATAAGCATTTGATAACCCTGATAACTCTCTAAGTAGTTAGTTTTTACACTTGACAATCGACGTATCCATTTTCATATACCACTAGTACCACACTGTGAAAGCCTATTAGATCCACCACTAGAACACATCATACATATCGAGAAGATTGTACTCAAATAGGTCACACATTTCTACCCATCGAATATCTATAAAATATTGCCAAGTCCGTTCCGTATCTAGCCCATGCTATATGTATTCTTTCATAGATCAAGTAAATAGGCGCTGAAGTAACACACTCTGTAACTCTAACCAAGTAAGCATCGATACTATTGTAGTAGTCGTATCATGACCCTCTTTGATATACACAAAATCTATAAAATCATAGTAAGATTTTGACCTCAATTGGTGCAACATCATTCTTATCATTCGCTAAGCAATCCATGTTATGACAACTTTACTAACTGTATTTTCTAAAGTTACCGTGTTCATTATCTTGCCATCCTTTTAATCATTCCATTTCCAATTGTCAAACCACTCAAGATATTGCATATACCACACAAATAGTATTCTCTCTACTGGGGTACCTAACCTGAAAAAGATAACGCGTTAATGAAGTCCCTAAAATTATTGTTCAACCTCATAATTAAAATATCCTCAAAATGTATTATCAAGCTATCACCTAACTCAACGCTTTCAAGTCCTTGACTATTCTGAATTTTACCACACATCCTTTCCATATGTCTATCAGTTATAAACCAAATCTAACATCCAAGTCATACACAACACTAACTACACGCATGAAGAACCATAGAAGAGTCATCACTATAAGGGAGAGAGTGCAATGAAAAGATAGGGAATCAGATCGAACCGAGGACGTATGATAGAGATTCAAGAAGTAAAGATTTTTCTTAAGAGTCACTATAACCTCTTGAAGATAAGTACGGACGTCTCCGTACATATCCTCGAGACTCTACTAAGACATAGTTTATATACACGTGAGACCTATGAACCTGGGGCTCTGATACCATTTTGTCACGACCCAAAAAGGGATGTGATGGCACTCATCTTCTCTCACCAAGAAAAGTCAGCCTAAAACACAACCATTACGGTAAATGCTGAAATTAAGCGAGAATAAAAGTCTAATACTTTAATATAATGTAGAAATTCATAATCGACTTAAATATGCCCCTTAAAATCTGGTTGTCACATGTACAAGCCTCTAATGTGTTATAACGAAATTGAAAGAAAATATCAGTCTCAAATGACATTGTTTCTAGAATAGAACAAGATCATAAATAAGGAGAAAAGAGGTCCATTGAGATGACAAGCAACTATCTCACAAACCTCCACAAGAAGAGAAGAGAAAGTATCATGAAGGTCTGGGCTAGTCATGAGTCCACAAATTGGACTCATTTAGGGCTATATTTTAATAGAAATTGTGTCCTCGAATACTTATTTTATCTCAATATCTGATGAAAACACTTACATTTCAGATATTTGAAGTTTGAAGGAAAGCATGGACACTACGTCACGAAAAGGAACGAAAAGGGCGGAAAAGAACGAAGAAATAAAGGCCTGAGGATTGTCGAGTCCACTTGGCGAGTCGCCGAAGGGTCTTAATTCGCCTTTTAATCCAGTATGCTGAGCCCTGAAGGAAAAGATCAAGTCGGCGGAAAAAGGGAGCAGTTAGCGTATCACCGAGAATTTTTGTGAAGCAGTACCATGTCGCCTAATGACCCAAAGCACGACGATGGTGAAGGATGGTGCAAGATGGCGATGAACTACACCAAAGGGAGAATCGCCGAGATGATCGGCGATGCAGTTCCCTATCGCCGAACTCCCCAGAACAATAAAAGATTGAGGACGAAGTAGAAGAGCGGTAAATCAGGCTAAAGGGGCGGATAGCCGACATGCTCAGCGATCCCGACTAATTTCGCCGAATGACCTAACACAGCACAAATCTGTGACAACTATAAATACTAGTTAGAGTTATAGTTTTAGGTGTCGAACATTATTATAATTTTCAGTCTAGAATATTAAATTTTCATATTTGTACTCTAAGTCTGAATGGGTTTTTGAAGACTTGAAGAAGAAGAAGGTTTCATCTCTTTCGATTTGGAAGTGGGTCTCTTGGATTCTATATTCTTAGCCTGTAACAAGACTTAAATCTTCATAACCATTTGAATGTAAACTCATTTAGGTATAACTTTCTATCTCTTCATGTGTGGTTAAAAACCCCAATTCTTGGGGTGTGATTTGGCGAATATGGGTTAAGATTGTTGTTGGGTCTTGCTTGCTGATAGATTAGATGTAGTTTAATGGTGATTTCGTCTAGTAGTTGTTGATAAATTTAACAAATTTGTAGTTGCAAATACAAATTTATTTATGTGTTTTCGGCTTGCTCCGAGAGAGAAGTCGCGAAACCAAGACTACTAGATTGATGGCCTAAGGAGTGGGTCGACATGAGGTTCAGCTAGAGAGAGTGAACCCTAGTCCCATATCCTAACACTCAGCTCGAGAGAGTGAGTGGGATAAGACGTAGGCTGGTCTTCATGTAGCAAGTGGGTGTCCGAGAGGAACCCATTTGAAACGGGGTAAGTTGCTCGTTATAGAATTTATTCCCACATAAAGCTTAGCCTAGTCACTATTACTCTATAAATTTTCTATTGAAAGCATGTACCCAATGATTTAGATTAACCCGTATTCCTAATCACATCCTAAGAACCTCCCTCTCATTGATTGCTATTTTAACTTCTTTTGTTATTTTTGCTTACTTGTGACAAAACCCTCCATTTGATATTTGACACTTTTGTGTCACCCCCTTAATTTACTATGTTTTTAATCGTTAACTTCTCTTGCTACGACTAATTAGAATGAAATTCTAATTTTCTATTAATTTTCACCATCGTTCCCATGGGATACGACTCCAACCCTTGGTTGGGCTACTATACTATTGCACGATCTTAGACACTCGTACTGGAAGTTGTGTTGTTGATTATGCAAAACATCAGCTAGTAACCTAAAAAAATGTAGAAGCAAGGGGTGACTACCAAACCACACGGTACTCAACAAGTAAACTTCTAAACACAAGCTAAGGGAATAGAATACAGGTACTCCTTACACCCTAACCGAACCTCCATAACTACAACCTGCATAAAATCAGACCAACCTAATTGTTCACAATTTACATAGCATACAGCTCAACAACAACCATCTAACAATTTCATATCCTCAACAATAAGCTCAATATGCATCAATCACAAGTTCCACAGAAAGGCAGTCAGAAGATCAACAATACACAACATTAATTTCACCAATGATAAAGATATGCAATGCAATGAAATGCAATATCAAGTATAGTGTTGCATGTCTTACCTAATGATACAAACTCACTGTCTCTCCGTCCGGGACCCATGGGGACATATCTATCCATGCATACATCGCGGCATGCGACACGACCCTCGATAATAAAATTTGTCGTGGCGTGCGACATGTCCCTCGATAATAGAATTTGTCGCGGTGTGCGACACATCCCTTGATAATAGTATTCGTCGCGGCGCGTGACACGTCCCTCGAAATGCTATATCCTCTTTAATTTATTATTCTTCCTCAATTCACATAACATTTATCACAACCATTTCTCAGAGTCAATGCAAATGACATGTTCACATAAATAATAACGAGATGACCATTTTCATAATAATGTAGATATCACAACAACACAATCGTGATACAACATCAACAATAAGGTGATGACCATTTTCATAATAAACTATTCACAACACATCACACACCAACGATTAATCACATTGCCTGTTACTACCCCTTTTTCATCATTAGAATTATTCAATATGAAAAAGCAACCCATCACCAAGTCCCATTTCTCTCCAACACATAACACAAGGAAATACACGATTCTGTACACTTAACAAGAGTTTAGAAATCCACTTGCCTCAAATAGTCGAACAATTACTCCTGGACTTGAGCCTTCCCCTTTCGTTGGTCTTCTAAATCAATTCAATCTATTCAAATAAATAATCACAATAATATTTGAAACGCACAACACCCATATTTCTATATGTCTAGTATAGTTTCTAAATCTTGATTCAAACCAATAGGTCAAATCTCATATTTCCTGAATTTCAAGTCTATGGTTAAGTCATAATTTCTCCAAACACTACAAGCCTAATAGTTTTCATATCATTTAATACAACAAATATTTAATTATCTATCTTAATATACCAAAATTTAATTTATAATTACTGTGAGACAATACATGTCAAACATTTCAACTTTGAATAGTCAAAATTAATGACTTAACCCTAAAATTTTAACTAATTTAATTATTTAATATGATAACTTTAATATGTTAATCCCAAGAATATTGCCACAGATAGATTGCTAACAATCACTGCCACATAATGGCGAACCTTCTTGGCACATATGTATATGGAAAAATGCATATTCAATCATTACTAATTAACCACAACAATAAATAAATGGAACAATAAAGTTTAACAATTACTTGAACGTGAATCTTTTCATTTCATCTCGGCTGCCTCTTAGCACTGATAAATTTTTGTTCCCTTCTTTTATCTTCTTTTTTAAATTAAATATCTATATATATCTATCTGTATCTATCTATATCTATCTATATCTTCTATATCTATATCTATATTACCTTAAAAGCATGAAATCCTAACTTGAATGTTAAATTACTATTATATCCCTAAATTAGGTTGTGACTTTTTTCAATGAGTTGTGACTTTTTTGATAAGTTGTGACTTTTTTTAAAGGGTTGTGATTTTTCGATGAGTTGTGACTTTTCCAAAGAATTGTGAGTTTTTTAATAAGTTGTGACATTTCCAAAGGGTTGTGACATCTCAAAAGGTCATGACTTTTCTGATAAGACACACAAAAATACTTGTTCATACCACCCTTTGTTGACTATAAATAGAGGGGCTTCCTCTCATTTTTCACATTTTTTAAATCTTCTACTCTTCTTCTTCTTGCATTTTAAAAGATTTCGTGAGATTTATTGTTATTGAGTGAGTTCGAATAAGGTTGTAAGTGATTCCTTTTCTCTTAGTATATGCTGATTACTGTCGAGTTTGTGAGTGGAAAGAAAGATTTATTTTGGTGAAAACAGAAAATGTACATTTTTGTTGGTGTATTACTTGTGTCATTAGTTGTATGACAGCCTGGTGCTGCCTTTTATGCAATAATTTTATCATATCAAAATTAAATCAGTTGTTAATATTAGTCCATTTGTAACTTGCTAAGTGCATGGTTGTGGTGTTAACTCCCCTTTGATGTTCTGCCAACAATAGAAGAATAAAGCAAAAAGAGGAGAAATTTTATCATGAGGATTACAAGAAATGTATCTGTCCTTTTCCTTCACTTAATATTTCTCTGGTGTCTCTACGTTGCATTTTGTACCTTCACCTTTTCTCTTATTTTTTAATAGTTTGTGAAGGAACATACCATCATTATTATTGTCAAAATGCGGTTGTCTTTACCTCCTCTTTTCATAGTGATTTTTAATGTTTCAGTGAACTGCCTTATTTTTTTCCTCAGAATTGTTGACTGATGAACTTCTCGATTGGCACTACCGAAAGGTCATCAATTTGTATAATATATACATTAATATGTAATGTTCCAATATATAATGTTAACATGATGTTACAATTTCCCATGTGATGTAAATATTTGCTTCTGAACATCTTTTTTCAAAATTATTAAACTTCTCAAGAGTTAGAGAATTGTCACAATTTGCTTTTTTGATGCTCAAGACAAAAGAATGACTTTATTTGTCAATATTACTTATGTGATTTGGAATGTTAGGAAGTTTGCTTCAAAATAGTTATAACTATACAAACATTGCCTTTTTGTTTTACTTATTTACTATTTCTTAATATTACACTATTTTAGACGAAGAAAAGCTCATATATATATATATTTGGATAGGTATTTGTATTTAAATTAAAGTATTATATATGTCACAAATGTATTATCAAGTTAACAAGATCTTCTAACTTCAAAATATATTATTTTAAATTGTTTCGAGTTCTTTTTTTAAAAAAAAAAAACTCACAACAAATGTGAAAAAATGTGAATATATATTAATCATTTACAAAATAAATTTAGTTTTCAATAATATGGAATAAAGATTTTCATTTTGTCCCTATACTAAATTAAAATCTAATAACTATATAAAAATATAGCAACATTAATTAAAAGTCCTATTTATTTATGTTAGTATAAAATTTATTAGAAATACATCTATTGCACATTAATTCTTTAGTTATAACATTATAAATTCTCTTAGTTATTACTAATTATTGCAAATGTTATTCACACTCTTTAACATTCTTTAGTTGTAAGATTATGAATTCTCATAGTTGTTACATTAATTATTTCTATCTTTCATCTTTTCTTTTCTTAACTTTTGACCAATATTTTTTCATATTATTATACCACCCCTATATAAGTGATAACACAGTGTTGTTATTTTTCCTTGGACGAATCATTCTTTATTGAATAAATTGAAAATTGTTTACAAGTATATGAACTACATCTTTGTTCGGTGTAAGATAAACATGTGATTATATATATAATTTCACAGATAGAATATATTCTTTAATTTCAGTTTTTAGTTTTTCCGGTAAAAAAAAGGAAACTTTTCTCAATTAACTATAGACAGTCAGATAACTACCTTTGATTTATTTACACAGTCAATTGAGAAGTTCAATATGAGAGCCAACAACAAGAACGCCATTTATTATGTTATAACTTATAAAATAAAAATTAATATACAAACATTAGTTCTAAAAAATAAAATGTAGTTGTTCTCCTCAATGTTCATATGACATCTGAACAGTTAACGTGAAATACACGTGCAAACACATCTAGTTAGATGACAAGAAAAAATACACAACAAATATTATCTAAAAGGTAATATTATTGAGATACGACCAATATGATTGAACCTTAGCAAATTGAAATAAATATATGCATTTATCTAATAAAAATTTTCATTGACCATCTTCATAGGTTCGCGTGAATAAGAGATATATATAATGATCCACATTGAACATTAACAAATAAATCTGCAATATTATTTTGTGCAAAACTTATTATTCAAATCTTCGCTTAAATAAGCTATACTATTTACTATAACATATATTTTCTAAATTGGTAATCACGTGCAACACATGTGTCGAAAAACTAGTATATATTAAAAGTGCCAAATCCTACTAACTTATTTTAATATATATGGGCCAAATAATAGAGGCTCTTAAATAAATTATGGACTAGGACCATTAACAATCTATTAAAAGTTGTTATTTAAAATGTACCCACTAATTAATTAATTATAGCTAAATGAATAGTTCAAAACTCTCAATCCAACTTCACCGACTAAATGGCAATGGCTCAGGACAACTATTGGGAGGCGTAAAGTGGTAGTTTAATTAAAAATTCCTAAAATGACCTTCTGGGTCATTACATTGACGTTCCTAGCGCATCCCTGGCACGCCGCGCCAACCCTCCATTGACTCGGGCTGGTTTGTGGCACACTGCAGGTGTGCCGCCCTAGCCCTCTTGGCGCATCAGGGGCTCGCCTCCCCACCCTCTCCTCAAAATGTTCTGAAAAAATTTCTTCCCAATTTCTGGCCTTAATTCACCTAGAATCGAATGATTTCTTCCAAAATCATTTAGATACAAACACCCAACATAAGTACACGAAAATCTACTCAAAAACAACCCTCAAACTAATAACATTTATGTCAAGAACTCATCAAATTCATCGTAAGCGATTTAAGAATGAAACTTAAAGACAACTCATCAAGAACTCAAATCATTCAACCTCAAGAACAAAATTACGGATAAACCACATGATTGGCGTTTAGGTGAACGAACCCAACACAAGGAAAATTTACATACCTCGAAAGAATCAAATTCTTGGCGGAAATCCTCAAAATTTTGCAAGAATCTTGATCGTTCTTCCTTTTCTCCTCTTTTCCTCTTCTTTAACTTCTTTCTAAAATTCTATGGGTATTTAGGATTGTGAAAACTGACCCAAATCAGTTTAGACCCCTAAAATATTACTAAAAATATTTAAAGCTAATGGGGTAAAAAAAAAACCAAAATACCCATTTTAATTCGGTAAATTTCCTTAACTGGCTAGGTCAACTTCAAACGGGCATATCGCCCTTATCCGAACTTGAAATTTAGCAAACTCGGTGGAAATGGAAAGAGGATTCACAGACCTTTTATTGATATCTTGTGGGCTACCTAACTCATCTTGTACTGAATGTTATGGTCGTTCGAAGTTGAACCAAATCTCAAAACTTAACTTAACTTGAACAAATCTGAAATTAGCTCTTTCAAAATTAGTTCTTTCTAAATTTAGCCCTTTCTAAGGCCGAGGTGTTACAATATCTCCCCCCCCTCCCCCCAGGGAACATTCGTCCTCGAATGAGAAGTAGAACTAACGGTGGAAACATCTAACACCCAGCTCAAACACCCAACATGCAATTTTAACACAACATAATTCACCATCTCAACTTAAAGAGTACCAAGACAAGAATTAGTACCTTGGTTTGAAGCTTCCCCGGAAACAAAGAGACGCGGGTATCCCTTCTTCATATCCTCCTTAGCCTCCCAAGTAGCTTCCTTAACAAACTGGTTCCTCCATAAGACCTTGACTGATGCAACCTCTTTTGTTCTCAACTTGCGAGTCTGACGATCAAGTATCTCAATGGTAAGCTACGACTTCCTTTCTAATTAGATTGAGCACAAACATGTAAATTCATGATGAGTAGTTTAAATTGGGGATGGGTACCTAGGTATTCTTATTATTCTTCTTATAAACCATGATTTAGGATCAATTATTACTTTTTTAAGAGTAATACCATGTTAGTTGGGGTTGTATGTGATTTGTAGCATGCTAATCGATTTACTTATTTTCCTACTTGTTTTTTTAAGGATGTTTGGCTTTAGTCTAGGATAGGATAATATTTTCTTAGAATTGTTAACCTTGTGGCTTTGGTATTTATTTAACGTCTCTTAGATGGCTTATTTCCTTGTAGACTGGCGTAGCAGACTAGTATGGTAGTATGAGCCATAGTTTAGGTGGTTGCAGAACCTTTTGGACGTCTTCTAAAGACTAAGATTAGGTTGTGCTAGGTTGGATCATTTCATAGATTCTTCTGGGTGAAATTGTTCCATAATGAATTGGTCTTGATGTTGGAATCCTCTTCAGAGCCGATGTGACTATTTGTCACTCATGCTAGCTGGGCTGGACACTATGATAATTTCTAGTTTGAGGACGATGTTAACGATTCAAGGTGGTTATCTCCAGTCCAAGGCTGATATTCATGGTTCAAGGTCGTATTCCAATTCGGGGCTGATGCTTTGCAGTTCGAGGCCATCACCTTTAGTTAGAAACTAGAACTTGGGGTTCGAAGCCCACCAGACTCTTGTTGGATCTGGTTTGAAGGAAATTCTTTTTTGTAGACTTAGCTATTTTGTGTACCTCTTTGGCTTATAGGGGTCTATTTGAGTTTTATTTAAACTTGTGCACGAGTGTACCTTTTGTTCTTATGGGGTCCCAATTATGTTTGTCTTAGCTATACTTATGTTTACTTTTGGTAAGCTCATGTGCTTTCTTTTCTTACATGTTTTAGCCTTTGTTTGTGTCTAGATTCTATCTTATTTGATTGCCTTTACCTTTCTTGCTCAATCGTCCTATGAAGCCTACTAAGTACCGTGGTTTTGGTACTTATGTTACATTGTGCATCATTTTCGTGATGCAGGTTCTAGTGGTGCCAGCTACCAACGGTGACCATTCATGTTGTCTTTTGTAGCTTGTGGATATCACAGATGAGGGTGAGAACTTAGCATCCTAGATTAGCATGTCTTGTTCTGTACATATATTAGCTAGTCTTTTGCCTTTGATACGGCTTTATGTGGTCCACTTTTGGGACTTGTAATTGTTCATATTAGATAACTTTGTACTCGTTACTTGCAGGTATTTGGAGGGTTTCCTTTTGTAAATTGTTTTAGTTTGCTTCCACTTCTATCTTTTCTTATTATTGTTGTTACTTTGTATTTAGTTCTACCCTTGTACTAAATACTTGTCGTATTGGGTACGGGTTGGCTTACCAAATGGAGGGTTATAGTAGGTGTTGACTCGAGAAGTTAGGTATGGTAGAACTAACATAATTCCATTCCAAGATGCATAGCTCCGGATGTTGACTAAAGTCACTTATATTAACTTAACAGTCTCCAAAACATTACAACTTACAAAAATCACAAGTTTCTGATCATGTTATAAAACTAGTCTCATATACTGATCAAACGTGACTCGAAGTAACTATCAGAAGGGATAAGACAATATTTTTTTAAAAAATTCCAAAAATGATCTTCTAGGTCAGCACAATCTATCTACTTAAAGTTTTACATATTGCATGTTGCTATGCTACTGAAGACAACTACAAAAAAAATATTGGTGACTGGTGGAACTTTAATTTTTATTTTTTTTACCATAAAAACAAGCATGCTAAATGATAAATCATTCAATTGTAATGCACCCCTACAATCATTTTCATTTGGAGAATGTTCTTGTCCTTTTTTTTATTGGGGACAAACCTTGTTGTCAGTAGATTGGATATACAAATCTTTTTATATGTGTCCACAAAAAAAATAGACTAGAGTTTCCTTTGCTAGTGTGCTTGTGACTCAATAAATTAATTAAGTCAATGAAATCAAATACTTTACATGATTGCAAAACAAAGTTGTAATCCTTGAATCTCTCTCAAAGTTGTAACCTTAGGTCTTATTTTCTCTGTGAACAACCTCTACATATCTACGTTGTATTACTTTCTTGTTTTCATATAATCATCCCTATTATTTCGACATCTGCATGCTTGTAATCACATTATTACTTATACGACCGCTTACACTTGCGTGTGCTGTTGGGATCCATCACCTAGCATTATGGATAAAATTATAGAAGCAACTCAATCATCACAAGTAGTGCAAAAATAGATTCCATCATAATGTTTTGTTAACAATATATGATTTTAGTCTTGTAGTTGTCATATTCTCAAAATAATAAAATATTAAGAGAAATGGTTTACCGTTAGCACCTCACACCAATTCATCAAGATAGTCTAGGTATTTGGGGTAGTTTAGGCAGGAAACACGTACACATGACGGTTTTGGTATGAAATTCAGGAAAAAAAATGATGCTTCAGGTGTGTTTTTTTTATCATTATATCTTATATTTCAAAAGTTGCTTCTTTGCTCCTTTAGCTAAAAATTCCGCCACTATGTTCTACTTCCTAAAGTTGTGTCATTTCTTAGGTCCTCCCAGATGTATGATCAATGACTTGCAGTCAAGAATGAATGCAATATAGTAGAATAAGTAACATTGTTGTTACTGTTAAATTTATAACCTCTATTCAATCAAAACTTATTTCTATAGGTTCTAGGTCCTTCTCTACCATGATTCATGTTATAGAACTAAATAATAATGCGGATTTGGTATTCGTACTCCTCAAAATTCCTCCTAATGCACCTCTAACTTGATTTGCACTTAATGAATGTCTAATATTTATTATTCAAATCTCATCATGACGATCCAAAATTCTATCAAGTCGTGAGAGCGCCCACTATTTTATGTAACGAACCCTATACATTTATTAACTATTCAACACGATTGTGAATAAAACGGAAATCAATAAAGCATTACTGAATAAAAGATTCGTAACCCAAATTCAGATATAACAAGGTGTGGAAGTAATAGAAACCCCCAAGATGACATAAATACAAAAACATCCAAGATTTTTGAAAACATTAGTCAAAAATTAATATGATTTGTCCCTAAACCTTGGGACTTAATCCCTAAGTCCTAAACCCTAAATTTAGGGCCTAAATCTTAAACCCTAAAACATTGGGCATAAACACTATATCTTGGGGTCTAAACTCTAAACCCTACACCCAACCGTAACTTCTAAACTCTAAACCTAAACCATAGGGCCTAAATATGAATCCTAAACTCTAAGGGGTCGTTTGGTTAGGAACAAGTTATCCCAGGATTAGTTTTCCTGGGGTTAGCTATCCTGGATAACTTATCCCACCATGTATATGGGATAACTTATCCCATCACTATGATATAAATTGTGGGATGAGTTATCCCAAATATGGCAACCAAACAAGATACAAAACTTTATCCCATAACGATTTACTTATCCCATCACTATTTA
Organism: Solanum acaule; assembly: GCA_036250505.1. Classification (NCBI taxonomy): domain Eukaryota; kingdom Viridiplantae; phylum Streptophyta; class Magnoliopsida; order Solanales; family Solanaceae; genus Solanum; species Solanum acaule. The sequence continues at coordinate 50,322 of JAJOOR010009438.1, forward strand.
TTTTTATCCCTCACACCAAACAAGCCCTAAGTCTTAGGGCCTAAACCCTAAAACCAAAAACCTAAACCATAAACCCAAAACCCTAAACCTTTGGGCCTAAATGGTAAACCCTAAACATTAGGCCTAAACCCTAAATCATAAACAATAAACTCTAAGCTTTAGTGCCTAAATCCTAAACCTTAGGGTCTAAACCCTAAACATAAACCATGAACTCTAAGCCTTAGTATCTAAACCCTAAACTTTAGGACCTAACCTCTAAACCCTAACCCCTAAACCATAAACCTTAAACCCTAAACCCTAAACCCTAAACTTTCAACCCTAAATTTTAGGGCCTAAACCATAAATCAGAAACCCTAAATCCTAAACATTAGGGCCAAAACCCTAAACCCTAATCATTAGGGTCCTTAAATCCTAAATCCTACACCTTAGGGACTAAACCCTAAACCCTACACCATCGAGACTAAACCCTAAATCTTTTAGGGCCATAACCTCAAACCCTAAACCCTAAACCTTAATGTCAAAACCCTAAAACCTAAACGATAAATCCTAAACCCTAAACCATAGGGTTTAAACCCTAAACCCTAAACCCTAAAAAGAATAGAGCAATTGGGACATGATCTGAAAACACTCTCCGTAGAGTAGAGAGCTTTAGATTACTGGTTATTCCATTCTGTGGACCTATTCCAAAGGAATTAGTATGGTTTTCTCTTTTAAACCAGGTGTAAGTTCCACATCAAGCTACAAATCAACTAGTTCCATGCCCTCCATACAATCTGAAAATTCTCATATAGCTGAAGTTCTCCTAATGCTGTCCTTTTTTCATATGGGAATCTACATATATTAAATTCACCACAGATAGGCCATGGCCCCTCCATCAGACTTCTAACATCATCTAATTCCTCTCATATCAGTCTCTTTTCCAATTTTCTATTAAAAGCATACACACCAGTGATATGACATTCAAAATCATTTAATTGGGCCTAAATCTAAACCATATACCTGGGGACTTAAACCCTAATCCTAAGACTTTAGGGCCTAAACCCCAAAACATAAACCTTAGATCATTAACCCTAAACTCTAATCTCAAAACCCTAAACTTTAAGGCCTAAACCCTAAACCCTACTCACACTTCACACATCACACACCAATCAAACACTCACCAGCAATCAATGATTTACCCTTATGAAAGTCGTAAATTTATCCATCATCAGGAATCATCAATCCATATCTCAATTATTTAAACAAAAACAAAGAAGCCATAAACTACAAATCAAAAAACTAAGATAGACCACCCTAAACCTTTAGGCCTACACCCTAAACTCTAAGACTTAGGTCCTAAATCCTAAAATCCTAAACCCTAAACCTAAGTGCCTAAATCCTAAACCATATAGCATAAACCCTAAACTTTAAACCTAATGTCTTAAACCCTACACCCTAAATCTTAGGACCTAGACCTTAAAGCCTAACCCATAAACTCTAAACTCTAAAACCTTAGGCCTAATCCCTAAGCCATAAACCATAAATTATAAGCCCTAAACCCTAAATATTTGTAGGGCTTAAACCCTAAACACTAAAGCATAAACCATAAACCGTAGGGCCTAAACCCCTAAACCATAAACATGAAATCCTAAACTATAAACAATAAATTGTAAACCTTAGGGCCTAAACCCTAAACCCTACTCAGACATCACCACATCCAACACCAATCACTCACAAGCAATCAACGATTTACCCTTAATAAAGTCATTAATCTACCCATCATCGAGCATTATTAATCCATATCTCAATTATTTAAACAAAAACAAATAAGCCATAAACTACAAATCAAAAACTAAAATAGACCACCCCAAACCTTAGGGCCTAAACTTTAAACTCGAAACCCTATACCTCTAACTCTAAAACTTAGGTCCTATATTCTAAACCCTAAACGCTAAACCATATACCATAAACCCTAAACTCTAAACCTAATGGCTTAAACCCTACACCCTAAGCCTTGTGACCTAGACCCTCAAGCCTAAACATTAAATTCTAAACTCTTAGCCTTAGGGCCTAACCCCTAACCCCTAAACCATAAACTATATAAGCCATAAACCCTAAGCCCTAAACCGTTAACTCTAAATTGTAGGGCCTAAACCCTAAACACTAAAGCATAAACCCTAAACCTTAGGGCCTAAGCGTTAAAACCTAAACCATTAACATGAAACCTTAAACCATAAACCATATACAATAAATCATAAACCTTAGGGCCTAAACCCTAAACCGTAGAGCCTAAACTCTAAACCCTAAATCATAAACCAAAAACCCTTAACCTTAGGATCTAAACCCTCAACCCTAAACCTTATGGTCTAAACCATAAATCCTAAACCCTAAACTCTAAATGCTAAACTTTAAACCTTAGGGCCTAAACCCTAAACCGTACACCCTAGGGACTAAAGCCTAAAGTGTTTCTTGACAACTGTGTTGAAACCTCTTGAGCCAAATTGCCCTTAAATTTTCTCTAATAAATCTTTTTTGAAGTATTGGTTTGTTTGAATAACCAACTTAGGCCAAAAACCTAAGTTGGGGTGTGGAAAGGAATGAGGAAAGAAAGTCAAGTGGAAGGCAAAGAAATATGAAGTGAGACTCAATTTTGAAATATGTTTTAAAAAGAAAGAACTCATCCTTATTTTAAAAAAAAAAGAAATTGTAATGAAAAACCATTGGAAAGTTGAAATGAAAAAGAAAGTTTGGTGAAATTAAAGGGGTCTCCAATAAAATAATTGACAAGTCAAAGTTTGAGTAAAAGAATGGAAAGCACTTGAGAATAGATGAAGATGATTGCAATAATGCTTCTAAAAGGTGAAGTCACTGAGCCTGAAACGACCCCAAAAATGCCCGAAAATGTGCTTCGGAAACACCTATAATTGTAATTTCCATATATCTCGAAATCCGTGCATGATTTTGGAAATTCAACTTCATATTCTTATTCAGGGGGTCAAATTGAGTGGGAAATGGGTCTAACCCGAATTTTAGAGCAACCGTATCAAAATTCGAAAATCGCAAAAAATGCGATTTGGAGGGTCAACTTTAAAGGGGCATATCTCTTAGCACACAAGGAACTGGAAGGGACATAAACTATCAAAATTAAAGCCCTGTGAGTTATCTTTCCAACGCACTTGGTTTCACCTCATTCCGAGTTAGGATGAAGGAGTTATGGCCATTTTCGTAAAACCT
>JAJOOR010009439.1:0-52422 GCA_036250505.1 Solanum acaule
TAAGAGATGCAGTCCGTCGCTTTTTGTAAAATAATTTTAAAAGTAATTATTTTAATTAAAAAGCGACGGACGGCATCTCTTAGTCCGTCGCTTTTTTGGAGCGACGCCGTCCGTAGCTTTTTCTTCCGTCGTTTTTTAGCAGTTTTTTATTAGTGTTTTTGACAGCCTGATCGTCAACTTATCGTCTTTCAACAACATGAATGAAAGCTTGGATCAATGATACATTTTGGGTCAACATTTACAGATCTTTCCTCCAGTTCCTTAAACTTTTGGTCTCCTCAATAGTGAGAGAAAGCAGCTTGTCAAGCACAATTTTAACATTAACACCAATTACAAGATCGACCATCGTTGTGATGCTCCTTCACAAAATCTTCTTCTTCCTCTACACCAAAGTCTTCTCAAAGTTCTTGCATAAGTCTTATTTTTCTAGTTGTTTGTTCACCACTAAAAGAAAGAGAACAATTCATACACAATAATTTGAATAAAGAATAGCTTTTGTGAATTAATAGCTAATCATTCTTTAAATATATTTTTTGGGTGGTGGTTTTTTTTTTATTTCTAATTAATGGCAGTCTCTTTCCAATTAGTAGTTAACATATATTGGGCAGTTTAGAACCGTTTGCTATTTAATCTATTCACATTCCTATTACTAACTCTCCGAATACCATTATAGTATGAGGATTAATCTCAAAGAGTTAAATATGATTACCATCCTAATCTATGTTGTTGCATATTCTCACCTCATTGAGACCTATTATGCATTAACATAGTGAAGTTGTTTGTTGAAAAAAAATGTGATTTAGAACCAACAGAGAAAAATTACTAAAAATTCAGACAACTTTTTATCATGATTTTGAATAATACTTAAGAAATTAAGTTCCTCAGTCCTCGTAGATATCACGAGCCTCACGAATTTCCATTCCAAACAACAAGACCAGTTCCACAAGTCTATTTTCAGGCACATAACAAATGACACCTCACAGCATCTCTGTTTATGTAATGTGGGTGCTAGTGTGGAAACAATAATTTACCGCAAGAGAACAAAACCATCAAAGGAAAAGGGTAATAGGTGAAGAAAGATTATACGTACTTCACAAAAACGGTTGATTAAATGTGCAATGCTTCCAGCCCTTGTGGCATCTATAACATGCTGATCATCGATCTGAAACATGTATGTTCCAGCACCCTAGGATTAGAAATCATGTTATTACAGCAAGTGAACAATACAATTTCACCAATTATCATCTTAGATCCTTCATCAATCTAGTGAAAAATAATAGGACCACCAAAGATAAAAGAGGGATGCTTATGAAAAATTTAAAACACACCTGAACTACTACTTCTTCGCCAACTCACACTCTAACTACATTTTGTTTCTTTTTCCTACTTGAACTATCACCATTTATTCATTGAAACACATAATTTGCAAACAATCAAGTTTACGAGATGCAATTTCCATAACAAATCATGACACTAAAAAACACATCTCTGAGAAGTGAGCAACAAAGAAAAACAATGCCAATTAAACCAACGAATCTAGGAGATTAGCAATTTAAAAGAAGCTTAAATGGAAATTTTGGTTCAATAAGCAGAATATAGAATCCTTCAACCTAATGGACGGATACCTCTCAAACTGGTCACTTTATTCAAGTCTTAGGTCCTTCGTAGCTGATACTGATACAACATCATACTTGTTAAACAGTACAACATTTTCACGAGAATAAAGTAGCTGAAAAATAAAACCATCAAAGTCTTTCTTGAGCATATATACTTTGACACAAGTTTAATACTTGTCTAGCATGAGAGTGAGGTGGCCCGTCAAATTTTTCTTTGTATGCTAGCAACCTCATAGCTGAATTCACAAAAATAATCAGTGAGAATTTATTTGAGCTGCAACTCATGAACATAATTCTAAAAAGGGCACCTCCCATGTATACCCTTTATTATCTTCACGATACAACCTGAATAGATATAACAACTACTGGGTTTCTTCTTCTTTAGTACAGGCTGGAAGAGGGGAAGGGTCAGACATTAATATAACAAAAGAAATGTGGAATTTAATAAGAATCATGAGAATGCAATGCACACTCCTATCAATTTGTATTCCTCAACATTAAGGATATGATGAAAACCTCCAAAAAGTTATCAACAAAGAGCCTTAAAAAATCTATCGATTGAACAACTTCAACATTTGCTAGTTTACACCAAAAATGAAAATTTATGATGCAATTCCATTTAATCTTTTGCAGAGTATTAGACCTTCCCTCAAAACACCTCCCATTAATTTTCGTACATATTGTCCACAAAATACCCAAAGGAATTGCTCTCTGTCATCTCTCCTGATCCAACAACTTAGAAGATCTGATGTATGTTCTGACATAGTCCAGTTGGTACTTGTGAGGCTGAAGAAAAGTGATACTAAGAAACCATCTTTAAAAAATAAAATAAATTCATTTGAAAAATAATTATACATTGTTCAAGTGCAAATTTTAAGAAGTACAAGAATTTATCTACAAAGATTTTTGTGTTGGAGATTCAGAGGATTAGTGATGAATTAGATTTATTGTCATTGATGATTAGTATTTTGGGTTATTGTCACATTGGGAAAACAAGTTTAATGATATGTTTTTTATCATTATTAATGTTTACTTTTTAAACCTTGTTCTTGTTGTGTTTGATAATCTGATATTTTTTTTTTTGAAAACTTTTCCAACTAATTTGAATTTGTTTTGCATAAGATATTATTTATAGGGAATCAATTCCTATTACGAATTTCTTTAATCTTTAGGGGTCGTTTGGTTTGAAAATGAGTTATGATGGGATAAGTTATGTTGGGATAAGTTATGTTGGGATTAGTTATGATGGGATAAGTTGTGTTGGGATTATTTTTTATTGAGTGTTCGGTTTGTTGTATTCAAAATAATAAATTTTAAGAACAATTTATTTATTTACAAAAATGCCCTTCATTAAGGTAAAAAGAAATATAACAAAAGGGTTGAAAGAGACATTTTTGTCATTTACCTATTTTATCCCGGGATAAGTTATCCCGGGATTACTATACCACCCAAGGAGAGGGATAACTTATCCCGGTACTAATTATTAATCCCGGGATAAGTTATCCCGAACTTGCCAACCAAACAACAAAATAAGCGGTACTATAATTTAATCCCGGGACTATTTGGTATTATCCCTTACACCAAACGAGTCCTTAGAGTATAAAAGAATTTTCTAAGGTGTATTTATTTCTATAATTTTAACCCCAACACTAGTATCAAACAATAATGTTTTTTTTTCTGTTTTATCCTCTTCTTGCAAAAAATAAAAACAATCATATTTTGACTCAAAAAATTTCCTATCGTATGATTGAATTTTTATGTAGAATTATGTGAGTTGACAAAGATACATATCGAAATCATGAAAGCAGCTAGTAGTACTTTTTCTTTATTGGACAATTATACATGTCACTGCTCCCCCTCATCCCTCCGGATGAAAATTTACTTGCATCACATGTTTACACCAAATCTCTCATTATAATGAAAATGCAAAAGGTGTCAGGATCCGATTTCTTGAGTCATGATGACATCTACTATAACCCACCAATAAGTAAGTTAACCCTTAACCCGAAACAACAATTAATGGATATAAGGGTAGAAACATTGCAGAAGCAGTCAATCAACAACAAAAATAGAACAAAATCGGAAGCAAACCAAAAGATATATACATAATAGATCCCTCTAAGAACTTGAAAGTCACAAGTGTAGAGCTGTCTAAATAAAAGAATAAAAGTCCCAAAAGTGGACCCCAAATACAAAGCTTGTCTCAAAATACAAAAGACTAGTTGTACAAAATTCTGAATGAGACATGTAAGTCCAGGATGCCAAGTTCTTACCCTCGCCTCTAGTCCAAGATGCAACACCCTCGAGTAATCAATGGTGGTAGCTGGTACTCAGACCCGCATTATGAAACAGATGGATAGTGTAGTATGAGTACCAAAACAACATGTACTCAATAGGCATCATAAGCTGACTGAGCAGGAAAAGTAAAAGAAATATGAAATGATAGAATCTAGACACAAGCAGAGGTCAAGGAGAAATTTCAAAGAAGTGCACACGAGTGTACTAAAATAGAAAGAACTAAGTACAATAAACTAAATCTAACTCGACCCCCATAAGCCCCGAAGGTACACTCATGCGCAAGTTTAAGTAAAAATAGAACAGACCCTTATAAGCCCAACATGTGCATATAATAGCTATCTACTAAAAATGAGATACTGTAAGTCCAGTTCTGGAGAAAGCATAGACCAGGCTTCTAACTGTGAATGACCTTCAAGTAATCAACAATAGCTGCCCATCTAAAGAGTATAGAGCTTGAGCCTAAAAGCGCGGATGAATCTCCTGGGGCGTTAGGCCATAGCCCTAAGTGTGTTAACTCTATAGAGGATAAGACAAGACAGTTAATCGATGAATAGTAGGAATTAACTCTACAAAAGGATCGTGAGCAGCATGACCATGCCTTTATTCTGTGAGTAGAAAGAGTTTTCGAATGATCAAATGTTAACCACATCAAAATGAACGTGGAACAACGTCCATTGCCAAGTAATTGGTACAACACTCCAAGCTCAAACCAACTCCAATCCCAAGTCGCCCAGTGTCAGAACTCAAAGTATACCGTACACGTGGCATGGAGTATAAGACCTTGAGAAGGCCCTACACAAGCCACTTGACATACAAAAAATACAATAGAATATATCATAAGACAGTTTAAGTAAGACAGTTTAAGTAAGACATCTCATATGTAGAATCATAACTATTTCTTGACAAACCATTACAAAACTTCATAACAGTGGCTGGAACGTAACCCATACACCACGTACAAAGTCTCAAGGGTAAATATTTCCATACCTACATCTTGTGAATTTTTTTGTGCATATTGAGCTTATTGGTTTTGATATATATCTTGGTTGTTGAATTGTGTTGCGGATGTTCTTCGCTTGTGGCCCATTGTTTTGATGTGAAAGGTGGTTTTTGAACCAATTTTAAAATTTTGCCACCTCTTGTGTGTGTTATTGTGGCTGTTCTTGTGCAAATTCGAGTATCGATTGTGGTCAATATCGATGACTTGAATAGTGCTCTTAATTGAACGAAATGAATGTGTGGCTACGATGAGGCAATACGTGAACTTTTAGCACCTCATTGTGACTAGCCGATTGTCGAATGAGTCTCTTGTAATGAACATCGCACACTAGCTAGAAAATGTGGAGTCTTGTTTGATATTGGTACCAATGCCTTGTGTGGTGAAGTCGTCTTGAAATTGTATTTGATGACACCTAGAACTTTCCATGTTGGTCCGATTGATTGAGTGAAGTGAACAAATGAAATGATATTAGGCAAGAATTTTGAAGAGTGAGCAAAATTTGACAATATACCTCTTTGTGGCCAACCTTATGAGATGTGTGAACCTAACTTGACACATTTTGAGCCTATCATTTTCTTGGAAGAAACTTGAACAACTTTGACCTCTTTACCCCATCACCTATGACTTTCATGAAGTATTGGTATGTTTGAATAGATAACTTAGCCCAAAAGCCTAAGTTGGGGATGTGGTGAAAAAGAAGGAAAGTCAAGAAGTGTAAAAGCAACTCCCTCTTTGTTGGACTGTTTTGAAATACATGAAACCCCTCCATATATATATATATATATATATAAAAAGATAGAGAGAAAGAAGAAGAAAATAAGAAAGAAATAAAAAGACCAAAAAAGAGCAAGAATTGTGAAATAAAGTGTATGAACATAGTAAAAAATGGGGTATCCGGTGATCCATGTCTAGTTGAATAATGGGGTGGAGTTTGAACATGTTTGAATGTGAAGGAGAAGGAGAAAGAGTGATTTTCAAGCCATGCTTCATGAAGGTAGAAGCCACTAAGCCTAAATGACCATACCTTTGCATTCAGCCCCGTAACAGGCCTTAAAAAGACCTTTGTGATCTTTAGTGAGGTGAAACGAATGTTGATTGGAAAATATGGGCAAGCATATTGGTGTATTCATGCATGGGTTCCTCTTTTTGAGTGTGAGAATTGTATGTGATTTCGAAACTTTAAATTGTTGAAAATTTTGTATGAAGGTGGAATCATTTTTGTTGTGAGAGCATTTGAGTACCTTTGTTGAGCTTGAACTTGCATTTGAAGCAAGTATTGTGAACTTGAGTATCCTTCATAATGGTGAGTCACAATTTGAATCTTTGAGTGCACAATTTAGCATTGTATGTGTAGTTTGAACCCTTTTGTGCGCACTCATGTTGAGTCTTATGCAACACTATTTGAGACATCCTAATTGAATTGATGATCTTGAGTTTTACTTGAGGACAAACAAAAGTTTAAGTTGGGGGTGTTGATGAGTCCAAGATTTGGACTCATTTAGGGCTTTGTTTTGATAGTTTTAGTGTCCTCAAATGCCTAATTTGTGCTACAAACAGATGTTAAAGCCTTGATTTTTAGGTATGTGAACTAAGGAGGAAGGTAAGGACACTAACAGGCAAAAAGGATCAAAACAAGTTGAAGAAGTGGAGGAAGGCGATCATGGTGATCGCTAAGACAGTCGGCGAACCGCCGAGTGTTATCAGCTCGCTTAAAGTTCCAGTGTGCCAGCCCTGGGGGAAGAAACCAAGTCGGCGACATAAATGGGTAGTTGGTGAATCATCGATCGGTTTAGCCATAACGCAATGTATCGCCCTAGGTTACATGACTTGGGGATGCTAAGAACCAATGCAAAATGGCAATGGAAGAGAGCAAAGGGTGGATCACTGAACCACTCGGTGAGCCCTACTTATCTCGCTTAATGGGCTTTTAGGCCACATTTTGGGCAACTATAAATTGAGTTTTGAACTGTAAATTTATTATCATGCGATCATTGAGTAGAGTTTTCTTTCGAGTTTTAGAGTTCCATTGTGGACTTTGAAGCTTTTTGAGGCTCATACTTGAAGATTTGCAAGTGGGTCTTTGAATTTAGCCTTTGGAAAACATTGTAAAGGCTTGGAGACTATTAACCAGCTGATGGCTAATCTAGTTGATAATTGTTTTTATCTTTTTATAATATTTAGCTAAAACCCCAATTCTTGGGGTGTGATCATGTGATTATGGTTTGAATTAGCTTATGGGTATTGGTAATTTCTAATTTAAATGCTATATTGAAGTGGGTTTAATCATTAGCTGTGTTTTAATCTATGAATTGTACGTAGTTGCAAATGCAATTTTAATTTTGAGTTCTTAGCTTGCTTGAGAGAGAGGTTTTGGAACCAAAGCTTTTGATTAATGGTTTGTACGTATTGGGTTGATATGGGTTCAGCTCGAAAGAGTGAATTCTAAACACAATCCTACCCATCTTGCTAGAGAGAGAGGATGTATTAAGGTTGTGGACTGATCTTATTTGCTAAGCTTGTTGATGTTTGAAACAAAACACTTGAAAAGTGATAGTTGTTCGAAAGAAAACAATTTCACTCAAAGTAGAGCCTACCCACTAATATTTAGCTATTTATTAGTAGTTTCAATTACCCATATAGTGAAATTTGCCTATAATCGATCACATCCCCAAAATTCCTCTTGTTTTGTTTGTGTTGTAGCTAATAATTGCAAACCAAAACCCCTCATCTAACATTTGTGTGAACCCCCTTGGACTTGTTTACATGTATTTTTCAATAATTTCTATTCCTATAACTGATTAGATCACGTTTGTACTTTATACTTGAGTTTGAACACGTACTGCTCCCTGTGGGTTCGACCCCAACTCTTTGTTGGGTTTAACACTAGTTAATGATCATTTGCACCTAGAATTGGATGAGGTGTGCTTGAAACGTTAATCAGTAAACAATAAAAGTAATAAATCATCTTCATGAGTTTTCCCTCAGAGTATGAAGACTCACCAATCCAAAAGTGAATAGCAATCCAAATCTAGCCACGAGTGGGAAGAGGAACGTCGGACCCTATATTATCAAATAATATAGGCACAAGTATGCATTAGTACATTGAATCTACTAAGTATGAGGAAATATTCATAAACGTAGACATAATATCCTAGTAGACTTGACACATGTAATACATAACCAAGTAGAACATTTAAAAGCTTAGAAAGTAGAGTCATTAAAATCACAAGACAAGAAACTTACCTTGAACTTTCAATATTTCCTGCTGCCACAATCACCACTTAAGAAAAATGTTCCAATATGAATACCTCATAAACAGAATTCAATGGTGCCCGACCATTCATTATTTTCATTATCTTCATCATAGAACCTGAATAGATATGGCAAATACTGAGATTCTTCTTATTTCGTACATTTTGGGAGAGGGGAGGGGTCAAACATTAATACCATGAGAATGCTATAAACACACCTATCATTTAACATAATTATATTGAGTGAAGCACCAAACTAACAACTTACATTCTAACAGTTCCACAATGTCATAGAAGTTAAAATCCATGCCCCGATGAGAGTAGATATCAGACTTGATTTGTCAAACAAAATTGCAGAAACTTACATGGAGAATAAAAAGGCAAAGGCGGCCATGGAAAGATAGAGGATAGACCCGTGTAGCTTCTCATTGAGCACCCTATACACTTCGACTTATTTGATGTTTCATATGTAAATTTCAGTAATGTGTCTACAGCAGAAGATTATTTTCGTCATACAACATAAAAGTTGTGGTTCCTCTGTGAAACATAACAAACCCCGTTAAATAGTAAAATTGTTTCATGAGACCAAAAGAATGCACAAAAAGAACTTGACACACGTGTCATAGCAGTCCTCTAACAACTAAATAAAAATAGCAAACGTGATTGCTTCCGGAAAGGCCATAAGTATATATTTTAATCAATATTTGTCTCACATTGATTATTTATATCTTCCCTTTTTGAAAATAAATTTTATTGATTGTGCTAAATAATGTATTTTATTTGTAGGAGTAATTGTCATAAAGTTGAAGAAGTTTGGAGCTAAAAATGAATTAAAGATTGAATGTTGAAGAAGAAAATCAAGCACGAAGCTTAATGGATTAAAATGAATATAATAATATATAATATATAAGAAGTGCATATGGCTGCAAATTGTGAATCGATGCAAATTGAACTGCCACGTGGCAGTCACCGAAGGACCACAACAAACAGTTGAGGCGGTTGGCTACTGTTCACGTGAAAGAAAAAAAAGAATTCAATTCCTTTTTAGTTTTGGTTTCCTAATTTGATTTGGACTCAGTTGTTTTATTTAGGGTTTTCTGTATTTAGAAATAATTATTTTGGAGGAAATCAATCATAGGCATCAAGTATAAAGTTGTCAATACTTTTTAGGATTTCTTTCTTCTTCTTTTCTTAGACATTAGTAGCTAAAGCCCCTTGTTCTAGGGCTGTGGCTATGGGTAATTGTTGAATATTGATTGTTTTGAATTAATATTGGTTATCGCTTAAATTACTTTTGTATTCTTGATTTAGTATTTCATGCTTGATCACCATAGAAATAAATATATTGTCTATTATTGGACTCGGTAGACGAAGAGGTAGATAGACCAAAGGATACAAAAAGCTTGATCATTCATTAAATTGAGTTGATTTGTGCTTAGGAGTTACACTTGAACGAACACCTAGCTTGGTTACGAAACATGATAAAATATAAATGCTCGCCAATTAGGACTGCCTATCCTCGCTCAATGATGTAGTTAGACAGCTAATTGGAGTAGACAATTAGAGGTCGGGAGACCATGATCATAAAATCAACCTTGTATATTAGTAATGTGATAACCGTAGTTAATTCATGCATGAGATGTGATACATGAAACCTTATACATGCTGCAGCCTGGGATTTTTTCAAACCATTGTAAGTAATTTTATTATTTAATTTTTGCATTCTTAGTATTTAAATAAAAATCAAATTCTTTTGGCACTCTTAAATAATTAATTAGACTAGTATATTTTAGTAAAATAGTTAATTGATAAGTCCTTTGGGTTCGATAATTCCGTTCTTTTAAGAGTCACTATATTACTTGCGCGACCGCGTACACTTGCATGTGCAATTGGGAGTAACAAGTTTTTGGCGCCGTTGACGGGGACTTAGAAATTAACTATTCTTCTAGGTTATACTTTTTATTTATATATTTATTTATTTTTATTTTTTTTGCTTTTTTAATTAGTTTTTTTCTAAACAATTAATTGTTATTTTTTTCTTTGAATAATTTGGTACTCTTACTGATATCGATGATTGGGAAAAATCATGGTTGGGTGATAAGTATTCTTATAAAAATCCTTGTACTTATTGTAATGGACACCACTTTGATATATCGAGTGTCCTATATGTCAGATATATGGTCGTCAATAAATTCATTGGAATGGTTGTCCTAAATCTCATTACCTCCCCCCGAACCCCTATTATGATTATTCTGTTATTTGTGATGGTGGCAGGGGCAATGAAGTGGAGAATATAAAACAAGAGACGTGCAATATGAATTCACTTATGGAATGTACAGACATGCTGGACAAAGTTAATTCAAAAATCACGGAACAAATATTTGACTGCGCGGAAGAGCAATCAAAAATCATGAGACTGCACGATAAGCTTGACGCTATTCAATTAGAAATTACAGTAAATTAGAAGAGATTGAAGCCCAACAAGGAGAATGTTTGGAGAAACAGAGATAGTGAGTCAATCTTGGCTACAAGAACAAACTCAACTTCTAAAGTTTCAAGAGTCTATCTGTGATGGTCTAATATACATGACAACCCAACAGATGGAAGGAAGAGTTGAGATCACACAAGAAATAGATCAATTTGGCTCAGATATTCATGACTTAGAAGCTCCCTTGAACAAAAATATTGAGGCGTCTGAAGCCAATTACCAATTGTCATGGATGATGACCAACTAGTGGAGCAAAAAGAGGAATTCCAACCATTCAACTATACCATATTCCTTAATATCGATGTTGAGAAAGAGAACAAAAGTGAGAATGTTGTAAAAAATGCTACTTTGGAGTTGAGGCAACTTGAATCTCATTCAAAACACTTTTCTATATCATATGAACTAATTTATGAGTGTATAGATGAGGTACAAGGACCCTACATGCTAAAGTTTTTAGTCCACGTAGACAAAACGACATTCCTCACCTAAGGGCCAAGAAATGCAAGATGCGACTGATTAAACGTCTCAAGTACACCTCATCCAATCTAGGTGTAACATTCGTTAGCTAGTATAAAACCCAACAAAGAGTTGGGGCTCGAACCCATAGGAAGCGGTACGTTATCTAAATTAAGTTATAAAGTTATAAAGTGGTCTATTCGGTTATAGGGATAGAATTTATCGAAAACATGCAATCAAATCTAAGGGTGTGACAACAAATGTCAGATGGGGGAGTTTGTATTGTGAAATATCAGCTGCAAGACAAGCAAAATAGAGGAAATATCAAAATAGAGAGGGATTCTTGGGATGTGATCGATTATAGATAAATTTCGTTGTATGGGTAATTGAAACTACTAATAAATAGCTAAATATCGGTGGGTAGGCTAGACTATAAGTGAGATAGCTTTCTCTCGAACAACTATCAAGACTTAAGTGATTTCTTTCGAACATCAACAAGCTTAGCAAATAAGCACAACCCATACCTTAATTCATCTACTCTCTCAAGCTAGATAGGTTGAATTGAGATTAGGATTCACTCTTTCGAGCTATACCCATATCAGCCTGATAACTACAATCATCAATTGAAAGCTTTGATTCTAAAACCTCTTTTTCAAGCAAGACAAAAATTCAAAGTTTGAATTGCTTTTGCAACTACAATTCTTTGTTTAAAATACAACTATCAATTAAAAACTCTTTAATTAAGCATTAAAATAAGTAAATAACAATACCCATAAGCTAATTCAGCTCATAATCACATGATCACACCTCAAGAATTGGGGTTTTAGCTACACATCATAAAAATAGAGAAACGATTACCAAATAAATTCGCCATGATCTGGGTTAAGGTTCTCAAGTCTTTACAATGGTCCAAATTGAAGAAATTCAAAAACCCAATTACAAATCCTCAAAATTAAGCATAGAAATCCTCAAAGTCTACAATAAGAACTGAAAAAATAAGAGAAAACTCTAACTTTAGAATGGGAACTACAATAACTAGGAGGGAACTCCCCAAATTTCATTTAAAATTCTAATTTATAGTTTCCCAAAATTTAGCCTGAAAGACCAGTTGGCGGAATAAGTCGAGCCTCGCCGAGTCATTAGGTGATCCGCCCTTTGCTCCCTTCCATCGCCATTTTGCATTTGTCATCAGCCTTCCAGGTTCTGTATCTTTGGGCGGTCCAACTTGTTGTCGCGGAGTGGATTGTCGATTCGCCGACTGACCATTTATGTCGCCAACATGGTTTTGCCGAAGGGCTGGCATGTTGGAACTTTAGGGGAGCTAGAAGAGCCACTTGGCGTCGCTCGGAGTGGTCTTGGCGATCACCAGGATCGCTTTTCTTCACTTCTTCAGCTTTTTAGTTCCTTTTTGTCCGATAGTGTCCTTGCCTTGCTTCTTAGCATGTAATGCTGCAAATCAACACTTTAACATCAGTTTAGAGTATAAAATAGGCATTTGGGGACACTTATACTATCAAAACAAAGCCCTAAATGAGTCAAAATCTCTGACTCATCAACACCCCCAACTTAAACTTTTCCTTGTCCTCAAGTAAAACTCAAGATTAGTAGTTCAATAAGGATGTCTACAAATAGTGTTGCATAAGACTTAACATAAATACACACAACAAGGTTCAAACTACTCATACAATAATCAATTGTGCACTCAAAGTTTCAAATTGTCACTCACCATCATCAAGTATGCTCAAGCTCACAATGCTTGCTTCAAATGCAAGTTCAAGCTCAACAAAAGTATTCAAATACCTTCATAACAAAGATGATTCCCTATTCACACAAAATTTCTCAATAATTTAAAGTACTGGAATCACATATAACTCTCACACTCAAAAAGATGAACACAAGCATTACTTCACCCACAGGTTTACCCTTATTTTCCAATCAACATTCGTTTCTGCTCACTCAAGATCACAAAGGTCTTTTCAAGGCTTGTAACGGGGCTGAGTGTAAATGTATAGTCATTTAGGCTTAGTGGCTTCTACCTTCATGGAGTATGGTTTGAACATCACTTTCCTCCTTTTCATTAACCTTTCAAATATGGTCATAATTCACTCCATTATTCAACTTCATATGAACTACCGGATACCCCATTTCTTTTGTAATTTTCACTACTTTATTTCACAATTTTTTCTCTTTTTCAGTCATTTTCTTTTCTCTTTCTTTCTTTCATTTCTTTTCTCTTTTTTTTTACATGGAGGGGTTCCATCTTTTTCAGAATAATCGATCAAAGGGGGGATTATTCACACTTCTTGACTTTCCTTCATTTTCACCACACCCCCAACTTAGGCTTTTGGCCTAAGTTGGCTATTCAAACAAACCAAAACTTCATGAAGATTATGGGTGAATGGATAAAGAGGTCAAAGTTGTTCAAGTTTCTTTCAAGAAAAGGATAGGCTGAATGGGTGCCAAAAAAATATTCACATTTCTCACAAGGGTGGCCACAAAAAAAGTATATTGTCAAATTGGTTCACTCTTCAAAATTCTCGCCTAAGATCATTTCAATTGCTTGCTTCACTTCAGTCAATCGGACCAATGGGGAAAATTCTAGGTGTCGTCAAATACAATGTTCAAGATGACCTCACCACATAAGGCATTGATACAATCATCAAACAAGACTCCACACTTTCTAGTTAACATGCAATGTTCATCACAAGAGACTTCATTGACAATTGGCTAGTCACAATATGATACTGAAAGTTCACATATTGCATATGTAACTTTGTTTACCTCATCGTGGCCGCACATTCATTTTGTTCAATTAATAGAACTATTCAAGTCATCGGTATTGACCACAACCGACACTCAAATTTGTACAAGAACAACCACAATCAGACACACAAGAGGTGGTGTTTTTTTTGAAATTTGGTTCAAAACCGCTTTTATATCAAAACAATGGGCCACAAGATAAGAACATCCTCAATACCACAACCAAGATATATATATATATAAACAAAAAAATTTCAATAATCACAAAACACAACCAAAATCAATATTCAAAAAACAACCCACAAAAGAGGTAGGTATGAGAATACCTCACCCCACCAACAAAATATGCAGTTGTCCTCAAATGCAACTAAAAATAAAAATAGTTTGAAAAGTAACAGAGAGGGAGGGGAAATGTCATCCTGCCAAGCTAAGCCTGGGGTAAAGTCTGAATGTCCATCGCTCCATTTATTTGGGGATCAGTTCCCAGTGTCTTAGCATCCTTGGCTCCGCTGGAGCCCACCATCGAAGTATCTCTCAAAAAGGCCTGTCTAGCTATCTCGTGCATGACACCCTTTAAGTGAGCCAGGTCCTCACACTACAATAAAACCCCATATTGCCAACAGATTTTCCTAACAACTTAAGTTGGTTAGTATTTTACTAACAAATTACCAACATAGTTCTAATCAAATTATATTTGAAATCTTAACAACGAAATTCTAACAGATTACCAACCAAAATATTACCAACTAAGTATTTTAGTTGGTAAATACAGCGGGAAAAAATGGCGCCAAATTTAGCAACTTTCTATCAATGGATTACCAACTGAAATATTACTAACACACATCTTTTGTTGGTAATATTACCAACGAAATATATATTTGTTGGTAAATATGACAAAAAAAATTGTTTATATAATTTTTTAACAAATTACCAATGAATTACTAACAAACCATTTACCAACGACAATATTTTGTTGCTAAATTACCAACCAAATATAAATGTGTTGGTAAATTAGTAACAAAATGTAATTTGTTGGTAAACTTGCCAACAAAATATCTAATCAATTGGAAATTTTACCGACGAATAAATATTGTTGTTTGTAAATTACTAACATAATTAAAATAGTTGGTATTATACCAACCGTTCATTAATCCATTGGTAATATATATTAACCAACATATTAATTTTTAGTTGGTAATATGAATGTTTAGTAGTAACTATTACCAACTATGATAAAATTTATTGGTAAATTATTAAATTACTAACGGATACTTGAATAGTTTGTAAATTTACCAATTGAGAAGTTAAATTGTTTGGTAAATCATCATCTAGTGTTGAAACAAAAGTAAATTTAATGATGTAATACTGAATTAATATTTTCTCCCTAATTTAAGCTAACGTGATATTTTAAGTTTTGGCAAAAATTAGACTTTGGCCAATATTTTTGGTAAACGTGCTTAGATAAGAATTTTGTTAGTGCAGTTAGCTCTAGAAGGTCATTTTTGGCCCAATTGGATGGTTGGGTCGGGTTTTGAGGCTTTCATATTCAGTTTGTGCTGCTAGGCATTTTAAACTTTTAAGGTTTAGCCAAAATTTGACTTTGGTCAATATTTTCGATAAATTTGCTCAGATTAGAATTTTGTCACTGTGATTAGCTTTGGAACATCATTTTTTATCTAATAGGGAGGTTGGTTCAAATTTTGAGGCTTCTGTTTTCAGTTTGTGTCGTTAGGTGTTTTCGATCTTATGTTTTGGCCAAAATTTGACTTTGGTCAATATTTTTGGTAAACGTGCTCAAATGAGAATTCCGTCAGCACGGTTTGCTTCGATAGATCATTTTTCATCTGGTAGGATAGTTGGTTTGGGTTTTGAGGCTTTAATTTATGTTTGTGCCGTTAGGTGTTTTAACTTTTATGTTTTGACCAAAATTTGGCTTTTGTCAATATTTTTAATAAATGTGCTCCGATTAGAATTTTGTCAGTGCGGTAAGATTTTGAAGGGGTAATAGGATGGTTGGTTCGGGTTTTGAGGCTTTCATTTTCAATTTGTGCCGTTATGCGATTTAACTTTTTAAGTTTTGGCCAAAAATTTAATTTGCTTAATATTTTTGGTAAACATGCTCTGATTAGAATTTTGTCATCATTGTTAGCTCCATAAGGTCATTTTTGGTCTAATAGGCAGCATGGTTTGGGTTTTGAGGCTTTAACTTTTTATTTGTGTTTTTAGATGTTTTAACTTTTATGCTTTGGAAAAAAATTGAATTTGGTCAATATTTTTGGTAAATGTGCTAAGATGAGAATTTCGTCAGCGCTGTTAGCTCTAGAAGGTTATTTTTCATCTATAAGGATGGTTAGTTTGGGTTTTGAGGTTTTCGTTTTCAGTTTGTGCCGTTAGACATTTTAACTTTTAAGTTTTCGCCAAAATTTAACATTTGTCCATATATTTAGTAAATGTGTTCGGATGATAATTCTGTCAGCACGGTTAGCTCCAGAAGGTCTTTTTTTGTCTAATAGGATGGTTGGTTCGGATTTTGAGGGTTTCATTTTCAGTTTGTGCCGTTAGGCATTTTTACCTTAAAGTTTTGGCAAAAATTCAAATTTGGTCAATATTTTGGTAAACTTGCTCAGATTAGAATTTTGTCAACACGCTTAAATCTAGAAGGTCATCTTTGGTCTAGTAGGATGGTTGGTTTAGGTTTTGAGGCTTTCATTTTTAGTTTGTGTCGTAAGTCGTTTAAACTTTTAGTTTTGGCCATAATATGAATTTGATCAAAATTTTGGTAAACGTGCTCAAATTAGAATTTCATATGCACGGATAGCTCCAGAAGATCACTTTTCATCAAGTAGGATGGTTGGTTAGGGTTTTGAGGCTTTCATTTTCATTTTGAGCAGTTGTGCGTTTTAACTTTTAAGTTTTGACCAAAATTTGACTTTTGTCAATATTTTTAATAAATGTGCTCATATTAGAATTTTTCAATGCGGTTAGCTCTAGAAGGTCATTTTTGGTCTAATAGGATAGTTGGTTCGTATTTTGAGTCTTTCCTTTTTAATTTGTGCCTACCTTTCTCTTATATAAGAAGTTATAGTTGAATGTGGAAACACAATGTGGTAATGAATCATATTTATAGAATGTGGCGATGAAATTCCCCATGTGCAGTTCCCTGAACTTTTTCTCTTGCACGACATTTTCAAATGTTTTCTTATCTTTTGTAGTATATCATTACCTTTCAGTAGAGAATTTTCTTTAAATTGTTTCAGACTAAGCTTAGATTTGAATCTATGTATTGAATTCATGATAAACATTGGCTCCTCTCAGCTAGTCATTTCAAGATATACTAAGGCAGGATTTTATAATTAATATCTAGTCCTTGTCTTTTTTATAATACTTCCATATTTTCTTCCTTACTTCCTCTACCTCTTCAAGCTCTTATATTATTGCTAAAGACATTCATAATAGACTCTAGCGACTTCTTGATTTACATAAATAAAATTGAGTATTGAAATATTTATTTGTTATATTTATACAAGTTTGGAGCCGAGTAACGATGTATCCCGGGCGATCACAACAATCTTTAAGGAAAAATTGGATCCTGACGGACATGATTGGAAGTCAGTTACACCAGAGATTAAGTACTTCTACTTGGAGGATAAGGTAGAACAATACTATCATTTCATTTCGTAACTATTGATTTTATTACAAAAGTAAAACCGTACAGCTCAAACACGAAAAAATTAAAAATATAGCTGATGGAAATAGATCCCTACAACTAGATAAAAGAAAAACTTAGGTTGCCTCATCTTTGGTCGAACAGACTGTTATATTGGTAGTACCGATTGTCTCATTCAGTACTACAAATTTTGTGAAAAATACTCCTTAGAGAAATCGTAAAAAATAGATCACAGCATGCAAGGGTTATGCTTTGGTTCAATGGGGGAAAAAAATTCTTATGGTTGGAGGGAAAACAGACCCTTCAAGTGACAGTCTCAGTCTGGGCATTTGACACTGACACTGAAACTGAATGATGGTCACTTCTGGAAGCAAAAGAAGATGTTTCGGTTGCGTGTAGTGGTCATACTGTCCTTAGAGCAAGCTCAGTTTTGATTTTATTTGGGGGTGAAGACGCAAAGAGGAGGAAGCTAAACGATCTGCATATTTTTGATCTTATATCCTTGACATGGATTCCACTTCATTGCACGGGAACAGGTCTTTCATCAAGATCAAACCATGTGTCTGCCCTCTATGATGATAAATTGCTCCTGATTTTTGGTGGATCGTCAAAGTCCAGGACGTTAAATGACTTATACACGCTTGACTTTGAGATAATGGCATGGTCAAGAATTAAAATACGTGGATTCCATCCTTCACCTTGAGCTGGTTGTTGTGGAGTGCTTTGTGGAACTAAATGCTATATTGCTGGGGGTGGTAGCAGGAAAAGAAGACATGCTGAGACTTTAATATTTGATGTTCTAAAACTTGAATGGTCTGTTGTTGTTGCTTCACCAGCTTCTTCTATCACAACCAACAAGGGATTCAGCCTCGTCCTTGTGCAACATAAGGAAAGGGATTTTCTTGTGGCTTTTGGTCATTTCAAGAAAGATCCATCAAATGAGGTTGAGGTACTTATTATGTAAAAGAATGAATTGTCCATGGGTCGCAGATCAAGCTTAAGTAAAGTTGCTGGGAACTTGCTATCTGGGAATCGTTTGACATCCACTGGGCCTACTTCTGAGCTAGTTAATGTTACTACTACCTCTCATGTGGATTCCATAGCCTGACAGAATCTAGCCTCTGCGGTTGAGCATCATGGCTCTGGTAGAAAATCATTGTCAGAGTCTTTTCTCATTGATCCTAGTTCTGAGTCTGGTAATGTCTCACTTCGCAAGCAATTTTTCAATTTCCAATTGCCAGTGCAAAAATGATTAAGACTTCAGGAGATGAAAGTCCTTCACAGGAACAAGGAGAAAACAACTAGACATAGGAATCAAAACAAGCAGCAATGGAGTAAAATTATGTATGAGGAGATGTCTACTATCTCGGAATCTGGAAATTTGCCTACTCATTACAGACAAGCAAGTGCAAACTTTTTTCAAGACACTGATGATTTTGTCTTCCAAGAAGGTAATTGTAAAGCTGGATTGCCAGCTTCATCAGGTGCTTGTCAGCAGTATGAAGCAACACTTTCTTCCCTTATGAGAAAGAATGGAATTCTAGAAGTAGCAGTAAAGAGTAAACAGGACATAGAGAAAAAGATGGTTGATGCTGTAAAGGAAATGGAGTTGCTTAAAGAAAAGCTAGCTAGTGTTGAATTGGCCCAGGAAGAGGCTAACAGTTTATCCAAAATTGTCCACTCTGATAATGTCAGGCTTGAGCATGATGTGGCTTTCCTCAAGGTAGTTATGGATAATACACAGAAGGAACTGCATACAACAAGGGGAGTCCTTGCTGGAGAAAGGGCAAGAGCTTTCCAGTTGCAGGTTGAAGTTTTCCATTTAAAACAAAGATTGCAATCACTGGAGAATCAATCTCCAACACCTCAGAAACCTTTCCACGTTTAGAATATATAGCATGACATTTTGTATATTAGTTGCGACAAGATTATGTACATATATGTTAGACTTGAATTGTCGTTGACTCATTTTAGGAAGAATCAAACAACAACTATCCAGATTGCTTAAGCCTGGAAAGTAGTTCACCTAGCTAAAAAAAAGTTTCTAACAATGTAGCCAATTTTCTATTGTTATTACTATTCTGGAACACCGTTTGGATAACTTGTCTAACTATAGTTGTAGGCCGTCTTAGTGTACCTTTGTAAACACGTTTATTCCTTTCCATCCAAATATCGTATACACTACCAGCCAAGACAGTTTTGTAGATTTCTGTTTTGGGATTCTTAGCTTTCATTAACTTACTTGCCTAGTCTACTTCATCCTTCCATCCCCTAGGAGTTGTTGTTATGCCCTGCCACTCTAAAAACTTATCCCATACGCTGTGAGATGGACTATGGAAAAAACAAGTGCTCTATAGTTTCATGTGCATCTCCGCACATTGAACAACTCATATGATCAACAAAGCCCCGACCAAGAAGCCTATCTTTGGTGTATAATTGTCCAGTATAGCCAAGTACCGAATGAAGGTCCATTTAGGTGGACCATTGTTATTGCGGGTTAACCTCTTTCATGGGACTTTTTTGTAATTTTCTCTACACTGCACATAGAATTTCCTAACAGAGAACTTGGCTATACTTCCCAGTTCAGCCACATTCTTCCCAGATTCTTCAATATACTTCTTCTGCCCTTTCCGATCTTTTTTCAACACCCATGATGCTTGTTTTGGTACATCTTCTCATGCATGATTGTGTCTCCTTCTACTATAATATTCATGTACCCATTCTACCCATAAATTCTATTTTACTATCATTTTGTAATGAATTTATTCATTCAGAATTTTTGTTATATCAATTCATGTGATATTTTTGTTCATCTTTTTAAACAGAAGCGATTCCATTGGAATACTGCAATTGAAGGTTCCATAAAAGATCATTTTTTGAAAAAATGTTCAATACAATACAAGGGCATGTTATGTGAAGCAAGATCCTCTGAGGTGAAATGAAAAAATATCCCAAAATCTATTTGGGAGATCTCGAAGCCTCACTATGATACTAAGGATTTTAAGGCTAAATCTGCAAAATGTTAAAAAAATCGACTAAGTGAAAAATATGGTGCAGGATCTGGTCCCTCACGCCATACTGGAGGCTCTCAGACTCACCGAGAGCATGCAAGACAAATGGTACAATCATTTTCATTCTGTCAAGTTATAGTTTTTTCAAAGTTATTCCTTATTTAATTGCTTGGGAGAAGCTATGCAGGCCCAAATACAATGGAGGATTGAATTTTTTAGATATCTATACATAGAACAAAGCTGCCCTTGGGAAACTACTATGGAACTTGTGCAAGAAAAAAGACAGATTATGGGTGTTGTGGGTACATAGTTACTATGGAAAACAGAATTTTGTGTGGGCTGTACAGGTCAAGCAGGCATCTTGGATGGTACAGAGGATTCTGAAGGTTCATAAATATCTCCAGGAAGCTGGCTATAGTGAACAAGATCTGATTCACAAGGATAAATATTCTATCAAGGACGTCTATCAGCAGATGAGGGGCAATATGGAGAGAGTTAATGGAGGAAGTTGGTATGGGCAAACCTTGGAGCTCCTAAATGGTTGTTTATACTATATATTGCACTGAATAGGAGGCTACTAACGAAAGATAGGTTGGCGCAACGGGGTTTAACAAAAGAAGTAACATGTCCACTTTGTCAGGCAGCTGATGAAGAAATTGATCATTTATTCTTCAAATGCTCTTATGCTGAAAAGGTATGGAGGTGGCAAGGTATACGGAGACAAAGTATGAACTGGCAGGAAGAAGTTCGATGGGCAGTAAGGAATATGAAAGGGAAAAATAGTAAGATGCAGGTATATAGAATGACAATGGATGGAGCATTATATTGGTTGTGGAGAGAAAGAAATGGTAGAATTTTTCAAAAGAAGCAAAGGACACCGGAAAGTATTGTTCGACAAGTCATTTAAGAGGTTCATGGAAGGGGATCCCAGTAACCTAGATTAGCTAGTAGACTACAAGAACTCAATGTATATCCCTAAATTATAAGTGTATTAGTTAGATAGAGATGGTTTGTTTGTGCTTCAGCAAGACTTGGGACTGTATGTCCAAGTAGGCTGGTTTATTTCTGTTAAGCTCTTTGGTAAATAAATTTTTTTACTTACCAAAAAAAAAAAAAACTTTGATAGATGTGATTACAATTTTAGGCAATTGTACTTGGACGGCCACCTCATCCGCACGAACTTTTGAAAAGGACACATACAAAAGGAAACGATGAGTTTGTGGATCTGAAGTTAAAGAACACATATGTAAGTAATGTCAAATATTGCTGATTATATTTCTCAATTTTTGTTGAGGATTTGCCTAATTATTCATCATGTTTATCCCAAACATTAAGCACATGTTATAATATTTGAGGGGGTACTGTTAGGGACAAAGATGGTCTACTAATTGTTGCCTACTCATTGGTTTTGAACAAGGGTACTAAAATTTGGGTTGAGGGCTCTACTTTTCTCTTTGGTATCAATTGGTGTTTTTTTTAAATTTTATTTTAATGACCCTTGGGGGGTCAGGTGCTTAGCAACAGCCCCAGGCCTTAATATAAATAAATAAAACCAAAGTACAAGGACGGGGACATAAACCTTACCTCCGATCGTATGATGGTTCATCAGTCGGTCTTCCTACTAAGGTTGACCAACCCTTCCCCAATGACTAGAAATGAAACCTAACCTCTACGCACCTATGAGAGGACTCCTCTCGATACAAGAAACTAGGAATCGTAAATAAGGGAGACTCTCCCTTTACATCATAAGAGCAATTAAACCTATTCAAAGAAGCTATAACTAATAGAGCACGTATGTTGTGCACGTAACCACACTAGCTTTAAATTAGGATTTCAGTTTATTTAGGAGTCAAGCCTTCAGTTAGGATTGCTCACGTAACTTAATATGCTCCTATTTCCTAGGAGTAAGCTTTGCACATTTTGTTTTGTTTGATGTGTATATAAACTCCATTGGAGTCTCATTTATGGATATACTATTTTCAATCTACTTCTCTGAACTTATATGGTATCAGCGCCAAAACACTCTAACGAGTATGCCGATCAAAAATAAAATTTTCTGCACTATGGCCCCTTCCACCCCAGTTATCAATGCCGATAATGCCCCTGTCCTCAAACACTTCGTTCAATTTAACGTATCATCTTAGTTGCCCATTAAGCTGTGTGGCAGCCATAACTTCACCACTTGGAAGGCTCAAATTGCCATGCTACTTCATGGCCATGACCTCTATGGTCATCTTGACGGGACTAAGTTGTCCCATCCCAAAATAGTCACCACTGACGGCCTTGTGACAGCCAACCCTGAGTACGAGGATTGGTTTCGTCAAGACAAACTCATCCAAAATGCTCTCATGTCCTCTGTTGATGCCACTATTGCTTCCATTATAGCTTCTGCGGCCAATTCTAAAGCTGTATGGGATAAACTTCACACCTCATTTGCGAACAAATCGTAAACTCGCATCTTCAGCCTCCGTCACCATCTCAGTCGGGTAACCAAAGACACCAAATCAATTGTTGAATATATGCGAGAGATTCGCTCTCTCTCTGATGAACTCGCCACAGCAGGTTCACCTGTCAATAATGAAGAACTTGTGATGAAAATATTGAGTGGACTCGGTCCTGAATTTCGTGAGATCTCAGCTGCCATCCGGGAACGTGACTCACCCATTGGCTACGCTGAACTTTTCGATAAGCTTCTTGATCATGAATTGTTCCTCAAACATGAAGACCTTAAGAGGACTACCACCCAGGCAACAACATTTGTTGCCCAGCATGTCACAAATACTTCATCGGCCCAACGCAACAACCATCGCCGTCAACCCAACAATAACAATGGGCGACCCCCAAGCAGACAACATAATCAAAGCGCCACTTTCCAGCATCCAAACGATTACTCTCAGGGGAGTAACTTTCCACACCAATCCTCACGGATTCGTTGTCAACTCTGTGAAAAATTTGGGCATACAGCAAATGTTTGTCGCTCCAGGTCCCATAACCACTTTGAAGCAAAAGCAAATTTTGTTGCCCACACGATCCCAAATGACCTTTCGACTGCAATTCGGGTGCATCTCACCATATTGCACCCAACACCAGCTACCTCAACAATGTTCTGGACTTCAAAGGGGCTGAGGAAGTGACCTTGGGTAATCGTAATGTGATTCCAATCACGCAAACTGGTAATACTCAT
The DNA here is from genome assembly GCA_036250505.1 of Solanum acaule. Taxonomy (NCBI): domain Eukaryota; kingdom Viridiplantae; phylum Streptophyta; class Magnoliopsida; order Solanales; family Solanaceae; genus Solanum; species Solanum acaule. Next base: position 23,732 of record JAJOOR010009439.1, read on the forward strand.
TTAAATGCATCCAATACTACCTTCAAACTCTCTAATATTTTGTGTGCCCCTGCCATCAAACGCAAGCTTATTTTGGTTAAGCAGTTTTGCAAAGACAATCCAACCTCAATTAAGTTTTTTCCTTTTATCTTTCTTGTGAAGAATCTGACTACGGGAACTCCTCTTCTGTGCAGCCCAAGTAAAGCTGGACTATATGAATGGTCGTCCCTGTCTCGACCAAACATCAACGTCGCTACTGGTGGACCTTCCTTACATCTGTGGCATCGCAGATTGGGCCACCCCCATTCTTGCATTTTATTTTCCATTTTAAATAATTCTCGTCTTTTTTATTCTTTCAAAGACAAGATCACTGCTTGTAATTCTTGTTGTAGGAATAAAGTACACATATTTCCCTGTTATTCCACCACATTGTCCAGTAATTTTCCATTAGAAATCATCTACAGTGATCTGTGGGGACCCTCCCTGTTTCTCTCTATTGACAAAAAAGATATTATTGTATATTTGTTGATCAGTACACCAAATACATTTGGTTGTACACAATGAAAACCAAACATGAAGTTCAGAAAATATTTCAAAGTTGACATCCTGTGCTTGAAAAACATTTTGGTCACAAAATACTCACATGGCATACAACACTTTGTATCTCCCCATCATACTCCTCAAAGGGTGGAATTAGTTGAAAGACGTCATCGATACCTTGTCAAGACTACCAAAACGCTACTTCATCAAGCAAGTCTACCTTCAAACTTTTGGACCTTTGCCTGCCATCATGCCTCCTTTTTCATAAATCGACTCCCAACCACCACTCTTAATCACAAGTCTCCTTTTGAAATTCTTTTCAATAAACTGCCAAATTATGAATCCCTTCGCATATTTGGCTGTTTATGCTATCCATGGCTACGATCATATGGCCAAAACAAATTAGAGCCATATTCCAGACCTTGTGTCTATCTTGGTTTTTCCGTCACTCATCATTGCCATCAGTGTTTTGACCCCAAAAGCTCCAAAGTTTTCTTCTCACGGGATGTAAAATTTGTAAAGGATATTTTTCTAGTTGATAATATGTTTTGAGCTAATAACTTTGATGGTCACTCAACTATCAATTCCTTTCACAGAAAGTCACTCAACTTTCATTTTCAACTCAAAAGTCACTCAACTATGACTTCTTTGCACAAAAAGTCACTCAACCTATTTAATTGTTTTTTCCATTAAAATTTGTTGACATGGAATTTTAATCTTTAACCAAAATTTTAAGAACCAAATATATACCCATTTAATGACCCGCCCCATTTAACCCGACCCGCTAAAAATATAATATTGAACTTTTTATTTTACCATTAATTCCCTAAATCATTCGCCCTTGTCTCCCCATTCTTTCTCTCTACGTTCTTCTTCTCTTTTCTTTTCTTTTTTAATTTCTCAATTTCAACTTCTTCTTCATATATCAATAATATATCAACCTCTTTGTTTTTTTTAAGTTTCCATAACCTCTCTGTTCTCCCTAAGCATCAAATAAATATTATCTCATAATTTGGACCTTTAGCATTTGGATTCCTAGAAAGTAAATAGTCCAAAATGGATAGTGGGAACATTAAAAAAAAAGATAAGAGAAGAAGAACGTAGAGGGAAAGAATGGAAACTTCACAATATTTTGTTGATAAATTCTACTAGTTTTGTGGATCCATTGATTTTTTTACTTTCACAATATTGTTCTTCATTTCTGGATCCACTGTTTGAACCTATATTTATACATAAAAAAATACTACTTAGAAACTTCAAAAAAGAAAGAAAAGAGGTTGATATATTATTGATATGTGAAGAAGAAGTTGAAATTGAAAAATTAAAAAAGAAAAGAGAGGAGAAGAAGAACGAAGAGGGAAAGAATGGGGGAGACAAGGGAAAATGATTTAGGGAATTAATGGTAAAATAAAAAGTTCAATATTATATTTTAGCGGGTTGGGTTAAATAGGGCGGGTCATTAAATGGTTTAAATGGATATATATTTTGTTCTTAAAATTTTGGTTAAAAATTAAAATTCCATGTCAGCAATTTTTAATAAAAAAACAATTAAATAGGTTGAGTGACTTTCTGTGCAAAGATGTCATAGTTGAGTAACTTTTGAGTTGTAAATGAAAGTTGAGTAACTTTTTGTGAAAAGAATTGATAGTTGAGTGACCATCAAAGTTATTAACTCAATATGTTTTCTACCTTAAAACATAACTTTTCATATTTGACTTGGGAACATACTTACAATCTTACTAATACTGATGTGGACAATACTTCAAATCCTACTCATCTCCAGCTGCTGGCCCCCCACTACTCCGTTGATGCGAGACACACGCCACGATTTATGCTCACTTCGTACCGCACAAAGGACCACCCGACAATCGGATCAGTTCATCACTGATAAACCAGGTAATCTTCCAATTACTTCTCCTGATATACATCAGCAATCCCCTATTGTTAATATCCCGCCACCTCACTTCATATTTCAAAAGCCATCCCCCTGCTCTCTCTGCTCGTCCTCTCCCCTTACATAGCCGACCACCCATTACTCATGCTTATCGGCGTCGCCTAACCTCATCACCCAATATCCAAGCACCCATAGTTCAGGTTCCCCAAAGAGAGCAAAATCGTGTAGTCACAAGGTCGCAAAACAACATCATCAAACGACGCAAAATTCTTGACTATACTGCCCAAATAACCCAGCATGTACCTTCTACCCCTGTAACCCGCAAACAAGCACACAAATTGTCATATTGGAGAGATGCTATGCAGGTTGAGTTTGATGCGTTAATGAAGAACCAAACTTGGGAGTTGGTTCCACCAGATCACACTCGCAATGTTGTTCCCTGTAAGTGGTTGTTCCACATTAGGGCTAAGGCTGATGGATCTGTTGACAGGTACAAAGAACATTTGGTTGCCAATGAGTTCACCAAAAGGCCTGGGGTTGATTTTCATAAGGCATACAGTCCAGTGGTCAAACCCACCATGATTCGTATCGTGCTCACCCTTGTTGTACAATGAAATTGGGCCTTACATCAAATTGATGTCAATAATGATTTTCTTCGGGGGAAACTTCACAAAAATGTCTACATATCTCAACCCCCTGGATATGAAGATTCGGCACATCCTGACTATGTTTTCCATCTCAAAAAGGCAATCTACGCACTGCGCCAAGCTCCTAAAGCTTGGTATGATGCACTCACCAATTCTTTGGTCCAAATGGGATTTCGCATGTCCGAGTCTGATAATTCTCTGTTTGTTCTTCATAATTTAGGAGTAACTATTTATGTTCTAATTTATGTGGACGATATCATTCTCACTGGCAGCAATGAAGTACTCCTTCAGCAAGTAGTTACCTCTCTTTCCAAATCATTTTCTCTCAAGTATCTTGGTTTACTACACTATTTCTTGGGCCTTGAGGTACATAGGGATGATAATGGCATGTTTCTTAGTCAATCTAAATATATACAGGAGGTGCTACATGACACTAAGATGCAAGACTGCAAAGACATCCACTCACCAATGAGTACATCGACACCACTATTAGTAGATGACGCAACTCCCAAAACTGATGGCACAGAGTATAGAAGTGTACTTGGAAAGCTCCAGTACCTTTCGCTTACCTGACCTTACATCACCTATGCAGTAAACAAGCTTACTCAGTTCAATACCTCTCCCTCTGTGGCTCACTGGCAGGCAGTTAAAAAGTTACATCTGTATCTTAAAGAAACATCCCAGTATGGTGTCCATATTTCCCCACAGCAGTCCACCAATCTTTCTGCTTATGCTGATGCGGATTGGGCCGGAGATATTAATGATCGCCGCTCAATATCAGGTTATATTATCTTTCTCGGCACAACACCAATTTCTTGGTGCTCTCGTAATCAACCGATTGTCTCACGCTCCTCCACTGAAGCGGAATATAGGGCAATTGCTTTTGCATTGTCAGAAACAAACTGGATCACCCACTTGCTCAAGGATCTATATGTGCCACTCTCTGCTATTACCACAATACTTTGCGATAACCTTGGGGTCATCTACATAGCTGAAAACCCAGTTCATCATACAAAAATGAATGACCTCGAGGTTGATCTTCACTTTGTTCGCTACCAAGTTCACAATGGCCTAGTTCAAGTCTCACACATTCACTCCGCAGATCAATTTGCAGATCCACTCACCAAACCATTGTCTAAGACAGCCTTCCAGCGCATGCTTCCCAGGTTACATGTTGTCTCTTCACAATAACTTGAAGAGGGCGTAACAGAGCACATATGTTGCGCACGTAACCACACTAGCTTTAAATTAGGATTTCAGTTTATTTAGAAGTCAAGCCTTCAGTTAGGATTGCTCACGTAACTTAATATGCTCCTATTTCCTAGGAGTTAGCTTTGCACAATATGTTTTGTTTGATGTGTATATAAACTCCATTGGAGTCTCATTAATTGATATACTATTTCCAATCTACTTCTCTAAACTTATAATAACCTAAAAAAGACTTTGCCTTATTGAAAAGAAAAGGTGCATCAAAAAGTATAGAGCATTCTATACAAACAAGGAGCAGTTGAAATCTTCATGGTGGCTTTTTAATCCTTTTTAGTTTTTTCCTCATGAAGTTAACAGTCCCCATTTTCTCAAGTAAGTAGCTTCCGTTGACAACTCTTGCCAATTGTTGATAAGTGTGGAAGTGGTGTATAATATCAGACTTGTGGCTTCTTTTGGACATGCAGTCAGCAGTGGAGTTTGCTTCTCTAAATGCATGAATACATTGGAAAAATTCCAGCTATTTGATTAGTGTCATGAGGTCCTTGACATACTCTTGGAGCTTACATGGAGGCTTGACTTTGTTGTTGATCCACTTTGTAAGCAATTCTGAGTCCACTTCAAGGATAATCCTCCGTTAGCCATGTTGCACACACCAGTAGATCCCATGTGCATCAGCTGCTTGAGTCTCAGCTTGGTTGTTTGTTCCAATTCCAAGAGGAATGGTGAATGCATAAACCAAATTACCTTGACAGTCTCTAAGTATTCCTCATCCCCCAATTTTACCAGGATTGTCCAAAGTATTTCCATCAGTATTGAGTTTGACGATATCTTTAGGAGGTTTTTCCCACTTAATGACACTTATCTTGAGTTCCTGCTTGCACCTGGTTACTGCAGTGATCAGTTCTGCCAAGTTGTATGGCCAACTAAGATAGGGCTATGCAGAGTTGAGTAGCTGCAAAGTGTCTCTCAAGATCATGTGTTGAACTCTGACAGTGCTACATTTTTTGCCTCCATACTTAGCTGTGCGCACTTGCTCTTACATAAGTTCCAACAAATGTTGATAGGTAGAACTTGGATAATGAGTTTATGGACCTCATTAGTAGGCTCCAAACCCCACCATCTCAATACATGTTGTCTTAATGAAACATGTAAGTGCTGCAAACCAAACATATTAGAGAAAAATTTCCAAAAATAATTAGCAAAGTTACCTGTTATGAAGATATGCTCACTGTTGTCCAGGCCAGGGCTCATACAGCATACACAGCTTGCTGGTTCGACCCCAAAGCTACAAATCTTATCATTAGTTGGAATCTTGTTCCTCAAAGTTCTCCATATCAAGAAGAAAACTCTAAAGGGGACCTGTTTGTGCTAGATATGTGAGTAAAAAATATTTATGTCCTTCTTTTGTCGAATGAGATCCCAGGCTGAAGAGCAAGAGAAGATACCGCTTTCATTGGGTTGCCAAATAGCTATATCCTGAACTCTAGTTTGGTAGTGAATCTGAGTGCTCAGAATTCTAGGAACCAAGAGTGGAGGAACATATTGTCTAACCATAGCCTCATTCCATTGCCCATTTAACAAAAATTGAGAAACCTTAGTGTTGTTGAGACTGGTGATGTGATCACATTGTTGGGCTAAGTCCCATCCCCCAACCAATTGTCCCACCAAAACAAACTAGTACCTGAGTGAATTTTCCAGAAAATGTGGGGTTCAATGGTGTCTTTATTCTTCATCATATATTTCCAGACTAGTGAGTGACTTGTATACCATTTTTTTCCTACAAGGTTAGCTATGTATCAATTGGTGTTTAGAGAATGGATTCAATCCATAGTGGCTGAAAGTGATTCTTATAAAGATTAAGATGAGAAGGCCAAACGATAATTTTATTAAGTCTGGAAGCAAGCTATTATATACATAATCTTCAACCAACTGATGCTAAAGTGCAGGCCACCACCTGCACATGATCTACAACTAACTAATGCTAGATAATTGGAACTGTAACTACTCCTAAATGTGCTCCACATAGTAGGAGACTTATTCAAACTAGTAACAAGAGGTAAATAAAATAAATACTAGAAGTTACTGCATTTAGCAACCTACAGATAACGTTAATAATTCTAAGCATCTAATTGAGGCAATTTAAGGGTAAAAACAGGCTCCTTGGAGTAGATGGAAGTTAATGAAGACATTAAGAAGCTCAAAGTTGTGAATGGTTTCAATAGTCAACATGTTTACATGTAGAGTAATGAAGTTGCTGAAAAGCTTGCTTCTTTAAATCAGGACCTCTAAATTACTAAGTTGTATCATACCTTGAATGAGCTCTATATCCAGGTGAAGGCCTACATGAACATGAATTAATGAAACAAACCTTCCATTCGTATAGTAAAGAAAAAGAATGTAGATATCAACTTTTGACCCACTTTAAATCTTCTAATTTGTTGGTAGTTGCTAATGTAGGGCATTGGTCATCGGACATTGAAGAACATGCTTCTTAAACCTCAGCCACGTCTTGTGGATTGGTTCACCTTCCAAGCATTTGACCTTGAATGCTATCTTGAGTGTCATCATCTTTGTCAGGGGAAAGAACATCACAAAGAACGCTGTTGTCAATTCATCCCAAGAGGCGATGAAGTCCCTTGGTAACTCAACCAACCATTTGGTAGCTTCACTCATCAAAGAGAATGGAAACAAATGTCCTTGAATGAGAACTGACAACAAATGTCCATGAAGTTCTGGATATGCTCATGGGGGTCTTCGTGGGCTAGTCCTCCATATAATCCCTTCATTTGGAGGAGCTGTAGCATTGTGCTAGTAACATGGAAGACCACATTCCCTTCGATTGGAGCTAGACATATTACACCAACACCACCCAATTGGATTGGGTCATTCACATCATTCATTTGTCCAATATCGTCTTGGTGGCCCACTTGGCTACCATTACTCCCGTTCATGATCATTTCTTCTTCTGTTCAACACAAACCACACAAACACAAACCAAAGGAAGTCGATTCAACTACAACCAAAAAGATCACAATTCAACTTCAATAATAGAATTTTAAACAACACCACTCCCTAGTAGCGGCGGCATTTTGATTAAGCGTCTCAAGTACACCTCATCCAATTCTAGGTGTAAACGGTCATTGACTAGTATAAAACCCAACAAAGAGTTGGGGTCGATCCCACAAGCACCAATACGTGTCTAAATTAAGTTATGAGGTTATAAAGTGGTCTATTCGGTTATAGGAATAGAATTTATCGAAAACATGCAATTAATTCTAAGCGTGTGACAACGAATGTCAGATAGTGGAGTTTTGATTGTCAAATATCAGTTGCAACATAAGCAAAATAAAGGAAATATGAATATAGAGAGGGTTCTCGGGATGTGATTGATTATAGGAAAATTTCATTGTATGGGTAATTGAAACTACTAATAAATAGCTAAATATCAGTGGGTAGGCTAGACTATAAGTGAGATAGCTTTCTCTCGAACAACTATCATGTTTCAAGTAATTTCTTTCGAACATCAACAAGTTTAGCAAATAAGCACAACCCATACCTTAATTCGTCTACTCTCTCGAGCTTGATAGGTAGAATCAAGATTAGGATTCACTCTTTCGAGCTAAACCCATATCAACCTGATAACTACAATCATCAATTGAAAGCTTTGAATCTAAAACCTCTTTTTCAAGCAAGCCCAGAATTCTAAGTTCAAATTGTGTCTGCAACTACTACAATTCTTTGTTTAAAACACATCTATAAATTAAACCCACTTTAATTAAGCATTAAAATAAGTAAATAACAATACCCATAAGCTAATTTAGCCCATAATCACATGATCACACCCCAAGAATTGGGATTTTAGCTACACATCATAAATATAGAGAAACTATTACAAAATACATTCACCATGATCTTCAACATTCTAGGTTTTGTAACTTTGGGCGATCCAACTTGTTGTCGCATAGTGGATCGGCGATTCGCCGACTAGCTATTTTTGTCGCACACTTGGTTTTACCCTAGGGTTGGCACGCTTGAACTTTAGGTGAGCTAGAAGAGCTACTTAGTGGTGCGCCAAGTGGTCTTGGCAATCACCAGGATTAGTTTTCTTCACTTCTTTAGCTTTTTAGTTCCATTTTGTCCGGTAGTGTCCTTGCCTTGCTCCTTAGCATGTAATGCTGCAAATCAACACTTTAACATCAGTTTAGAGCATAAAATGGGAATTTCAGGACACTTATACTATCAAAACAAAGCCCTAAATGAGTAAAATCTCGGACTCATCAGCGACATATATTACTTGGTTCCTTTATCTTTATACCACCTCCCCTTGAGAGGAGCAGAAACATTGATGCAAAGTTAGGGGTACAATTCATAAGTTCAATGTGGAAAAAAAGTGGTGAACTTACTTTTGTCGTGCCGCGACGTTAAAATAGGGTCTTATTGGGAGGCAACCTAATTTATAGTGTAGCTTCTTATTTTATTTTTTAGTGTAATTTTTTGTGTTATTTTTGCAGATAAGGGAAGTTTGAGTACCAAAAAATTTGAAGCAAAGGCTCACGTTTGAGCTTAAGTGTGGGGTGCGTACGACCCTTGATGAAAATAAAGAGAACATGCTACTGAGCTATGCCTAGGGGTATAAAGGAGTTTTTCTAACCCTTGTTTTAAATTTTATTTAATGCTTTGAGGACATAGCATCTTTTTAAGTGTGATGTGGAAGAATGAATTCCTAGTTTTTACTTTTTAATTGAGTCTTTTCATTTTTAGGATGGTTCTTTGGCTTTTGTTTTCGGTTCTTTTCCTGAGGATAGTCCCTTTGAACCGTGTGTCTTTATTTTTTTAGGAATACGTTTCTTTTAATTTTATTTTTGTTTTTGAGAGAAAAGAAAAGACCCTTTTGAGTGGTGTGATATTTTCTATTTAGGCCTAATTTTTTAGTAGTAATTTCTTGTGAATAATTGATTGAAATTTGTTTTGCAGACTATTTGACACATAAGCTCTTGTGACTTTGTATATAACTTTTTTTTTTGTAGTTTGTTATGATCTGGTCTGTCTTAGAAGTGGAATTGATCCATTTTGATTGTTACTTGTCCTATGTGTGGTGAGATTTTGTTTATTCAATGTTTTGCCACTTAGTCTAGAATTTTCTCTGCATGTTATTGAAGAGAAATAAAAAGTGATGCTTTGTTTAGGAGCTGATAATAGGCTTTCTTTGATTTGTCTTGTAAATTTTAGCTTTTTCAGATGTTGTATCACTAGTTAGCCCTTTTGAACCTGTAGCCTTTTATTGGTAGCAATATTTTGTCCTTAACTATTTTGTTGAATCCCTAGTATTTGCACCTTGCTTCCTTGAGCATTAGAGCATAGACTTACTTTAATTGTTTATTTCGAAGAAAAAGGGATTGTTGGGTATAAAAGGTAATCAATGATAGCTACACAGTTATTAAAAACCCTCATTGAAAGAATGTGACATGAAAAAAATAATAATAAAAGAATGTGACATAAAAAATTCTTTTGTAAAAAAAAGAAAAAAAATGACCAAAAACATTCTTGAGATGATGAAAATTACTTGTGAAATAATTGTTGAAGAGAGGGCTGAAAATAATGGGTGATAAAGTCTAAAAGTGTGAAGTGCTTAAGGAAGTTACAATTCACAATTATTTAATTTTCCTACTCGTAACCCAATTTACATTACAGCCCGTTAAAGTCCTATTTGATTATATTCAAACATGCTTAATTAGTGGAGATGTACATAATGGGCAAGCCTATGGTTCTTTGTGCATACATGTGAATTTTATTTCTGTGTGTGAGTTTTTCTTTGATGCTAAGTCCTTAATTTATATTCAATCTTTTAAATTGAGTGTGTGGACTATTTCTTTGTGTGAAGGCACTTGTTTCATGATAGATAGGTGATTTTATTAGCTTTCTTTGATTAGAGTAGGTGAGCAAGCTTAAATTTGATGAGTTCAAAGTCCTTCCTTGAGGTTAGGAGGTTACATGTTTGTTGTTTATTTGGATGTCTTGCATAATGAGCAGGAATTGTACTTGACGGTTTGAAATTTTTGTATGGCCTAATAGTTTGTATCAACCAAACTGATGACATTCGTGATTTGATTTTTCGAGATGAACTTTAATGTTTGCTTGAGGACGAACAAAAGTTTAAGTTTGGGCTGTTGATGTAAGGCCAAAAATATATATTTTAATCATTATTTGCCTCAGATTTATTATTTATATCTTTCCTTTTTAAGCATGAATTTTATGGATTGTGCTAAATAATGTATTTTATTTGTAGGAGTAAATTGGTGTAAAGTTGAAGAAGTTTGGAGCTAAAAATGAATTAAAGATGGAAGGTTGTCAAGTTAGGTAGTTTAATGGATTAAATTTAATATAATAATATATAATATATAAGAAGTGCATATGGCTGCAAATTGTGAATTGATGTAAATTTAAATGCCACGTGACAGTCATCGATGGGCTGCAACCAAATGTTGAGGCAGTTGGTTACTGTTCACGCGAAAGAAAAAAAAATCAATTCCTTTTTGGTTTTTGTTTCCTAATTTGATTTGGACTCAGTTATTTTATTTAGAGTTTTCTATATCTATAAATTGTCCATAGAAATAATTATTTTGGAGGACATCAATCATAGGGCATCAAGTATAAAGTTGTCAATACTTTTTAGGGTTCTTTTATTCTTCTTTTCTTAGACATTAGTAGCTAAAACCCCCGGTTCTGGGGCTGTGCTATGGGTAATAGTTGAACATCAATTATTTTGAATTAATATTGGTTATCTCTTAAATTAGTTTTTGTTATTCTGCATGACCTAGTAATTTACTAATTTTAACTTTTCCCGTTAGGGTGGAATAGGTTGCCTAATGTGTTCCAGCAAAGCAGTAAGTGCAGTAAGTAAAAACTCAATATTTTTACATTGAAAACACCCGGCTCAAAAGGTGTAAAAAAACACGACCTATACCCCTATAGGATTTAACTACTACTTCACTAAATCACTGAGCCTTCACAGAAAATAGATTACGAGCCTATGTAACTTAAGGAATTACAAACTATAATTCCCAAACTTCAACACAATCCTCCCAAGGTATTTGTTCTCAACTCTTCGAGTTATCACAACATAAAGACAACACACCTAATTCAGTTTATAACTCAATTAACTAGGATTATATCAAGACTTAATAACAAAGAAAAACTCTTAACACATAAATCTGTAAAAGGACCTGGTTCTTCGTTGTGTTCCTTCTATCTGTTCCTTCAGTTCGCTGGTAGCACTTGCGAAGTAAATTTTTCAATTGCTCCTTTTTTCTCTGTAAGTTCACAAGTATTATGGACGACTTCACCTCTATTTAAGCACAATTCTTCATAGAGTTATTGTTCACTTCAAACTCCTCACTAACTTGAATTATCTTGACTTAGAGTTCTACTTCAAGTAAGACTCCTTATTCAATTAAAACTCCTTGCTTGTTTAGACTCCTTCTTCAAATTACATTCATTGATTCTTTTGTATTGTAGTCGAACTCCAACACTTCAATTGAACAGTAACTTGAAGCGTTCTACTTTAAGTTAGACTCCCTATTCAATTAAAACTCCTTCAAATCGAACTCATTGTTTCTTTCTCTTCAATTCATCAAATGTTTATTTCCTTGGGGTTTCTCATTAAATTAGCATTATCCATTCCTTTATTTCTGCACTCTTGCCTTTATTTATTTTAAAAGTTTTTCCGAATTCAACTGCTTATGAAAGTGCACCTTTTGACCATGTTGACTGGCGTATTTCATCTTTCTTTGTCAAGAACAATCTGTAGAGCTTAAATTCTTATCTGATTTTTTTAATAAGCTGTATGAGTTGCCTTCAGTTCAACAATCTTATTAGTGAAAATATTACTTCAACATTTTCATTGGAGTATCGATTTTTCTCATTAAAGCATGTAGATCAGCATGGTTCATATATTCAATAACCTCCTTTTTTTTCATTCGGAAAGTCCATGCCTTGATTGGAATTGAGTATTCCTCAAAACTCACAATGGGAGTCATGTCATTTTTTTCATGCTAGCTCTAAGATCTTCTTTAATAATAACATCGTCTTGACACTTGTGATTTCTAGATGGGAGTTCAAGGTGAAATAGAAAAAAAAATGTGTTTCTGGAGTTGGTTCTTCCTCATGAACTTAAAATGAGGAACTAGATTTCCCTCCTCAAATGAGAATTATTTATGCACTAAGTTAAGAGCAATTCGAAGAGGACAACATCACTAGATGTACTTGTTAGGCAATTTGTATTCTAAATAATACTAGTGATAACAAAAACTTTACAGAAACAAGAAATTTTTAAAGTTTAAATCACCAAGTGAAGAATAGAAATTAATTATCGAAAAACTAAAATCAGTAAAACGTATCAGAATCTGTATGAAACACAATGGAAGAAAATCGAGCCCACTCAATGCACAGTGCCCCCCCTTAAGGAAATTATTCCCCTCCATATCCGAGGTTTGAATTGGAATATATCCTCCCAGAATAGAATGATCTTAATCACTAGTGTATTGATACCCAAAACTCTGGTGTCAGCGATCCATTCAACGGTAGTAAAGTATACGAATAAAATTTGTGCAGAAGAAGAAGAAAAAGTCAGAAATTTTGTGAGTGAAAAGTCTGAGGATTCACAGGTTTTTATAGCCAAGAAGCACTGATTCCGAAAGGTTGCAACCTTTCAGAAACCACACGACCATTCATGAAAGTTTGCAACCTTTCAAATGGCCATAGCTATTCTTGAAAGTTGCAACCTTTAAGAACAGTCATCTCCAACGGTGGAAAATTCAAATAAAACGGGAAAGTGTTTTAAATAAAATGGGTCGTGTGGATTCCAGTCGGGTCGGAACGTTTCGGCTAATTATTTAAATAATTAAAATGTTTTGGCCATTTATTTTAATTTAATTAATTGAATAAATAATTAAAACAAACTTTGTCCAAAAAATAATCTCTCGATCATTTTCCAAAGCCAAAGGCGAAGTCGAAGCAGTAGCCGTAGCCGAAGCCGAGTCTAGTGAGCGACAACGACGATGGTACGAGGGGGGTCCCTCTTTCCAACCCTTTTAATAACTAATAGAACTGTTTATCTATTTAAACACTTCAATTTTTCTTTCCATCACCAATGAGGGAGAAATGCTTTTTAACTTAAGCATAAGATAAATTTTCAAGTTCCTCTCTTTTCATCTTCCCTCCATTTCCCATTAACTCGTGCTATATACCCAACAATCCTCCACATTAATGGGGAATGGTCATAACACAAAGGAATGAATGGACGAGTGTGTACTTTACAAGTAAGGATCAATTGCATCTGGATAAGTAGGTTTCCCGTTGAACTTTCGTAGTGAACATATGTCAGATAAACTCTGTCAATCGATAGATGCAATATCTTTGAACCGTCGAGATTTGGTGTATACCTAGAAAACCATATGTCACACAATTAATCCTTTACCGTTTATGGTTCTTACGGTTGTGTTCGTTTCAGCCATGAACACCTCCTGGTTTCATGAGTGTATAGAGAATAGGCTTTTGACAATAATTCTCTTTGAAGCGGGTTACACTTCACACTCACATAGGTGATTTTTAACCATGTCATCACATAGATACACTATTTGGTCAAGTCTGCCAAACTTAACAAATCATTAAAAACTTTAAGCTTTATTAACTCATTGACTAGCCTTCATATTTTAACCTCGTTCTTGAACATTGTCTTTATCATGAGAATGGATTGAGTCGATTGACAATGTCGAACCATCAGTCACAACTTTGTTTTTCTCCTTGAACCTAGCTCTTGGGATCTCCAGTATGCTAGGTAAAGTTTCAGCCATGATGACTTCTCCTAAGCTGTAAACCCATTCCCTTTGATGATATCTCAACTTCCTCTCTCCCTAGGCCTTTTGTTAGTGGATCTGACACATTATCTCTTCACTTCACATAGTCAATTGTGATAATTCCACTAAAGAGCAAATGTCTTACGGTATTATTTTTCCATCGTGTATGACGAGACTTCCCATTGTACAAGACACTCCCTTCCCTAACTATTGATGCTTGACTATCACAATGTATGCATATAGGTCCCCATGGGTTTGAGCCAGAATGGAATATCCTCTAAGAAATTCTGGAACTATTTAGCTTCTTCACCTGCCTTATCTAAGGCAATAAATTCAGATTCTATTGTGAAGTGAGCGATACATATTTTTTTGGATGATTTCCAAGAGACTGCTCCTCCACAAGGTGTAAACACATAACCACTTGTGGATTTTACTTCATTTGACCCGGTGATCCAATTTGCATCACTATATCCTTTAATCACGGTAGGATATTTATTATAATGCAAAGCATAGTGTTGTGTATGTTTCAGATACCCCAACACATGTTTCATTGCCATCTAGTGAGTTTGATTAGGATTACTAGTGAACCAACTCAGCTTGCTAATAGCACATGCTATATATGGTCGCATACAAATCATAATATATATCAAACTTCCCAACACTCTAGCATATTCCAATTGAGAGTCACTTTCACCTTCATTCTTTTGAAATGCAAAGTTTATATCAATTGGGGTTTTGACATCGTTGAAATTCAAGTACTTGAACTTGTCCCATACTCGTTCAATATAATGAGATTGAGATAATGCTAGTCCTTGAGGAGTTTTGAGAATCCTGATCCCTAAGATCAAATCAGCAACTCCTAAGTCCTTCATATTGAACTTTCTAGACAGCATGCGCTTAGTAGCATTTATATCATCAATATCTTTACTATTTAGGGCTATATTTTAATAGATTGTGTCCTCAAATGATTATTTAGTCCAAATATCTGATGAAAACACTTAAGTTTTAGGTATTTGAAGTTTTAGTGGAAGCATGGACACTTAGGCGCAAAAAGGAACAAAGAGGCTGAAAAGAAAGAAGAAGCTGAAGCCTGAGCATCGACAAGCATGCTTGGTGATTCGCCGAAGGGACGCACTCTGCCCTTTCTTCTAGTACGCGAAGGCCTGAAGGAGAAGGATAAAAAAGGCAATGACAGGAGAAGTCGATGCTTTGCCGATCAATTCAGCGAAGCAGAAGTATACCGCCCAATGATCCAGAATGCACAGATGCTGAAGGAAAAGCACAAACGGCGATGAACTAGAAGAAAGACGAATCGCCGAGTCATTTAGCATTCGCGACTAACCTCGTCGAGCGATCTGCCAGCACTATTTTCTGAAGTTTATAAATACTAAACTTTTTACTAGTTTTTGTGTGGAACATTAGTGTGCAACATTAGAGTAAAAACATAATTGTAATTTTCACTTTAGGTTTCATATTTTTTCCAAAGTTTGGAGAGGGTTTTGTGGGAGACTTGAAGAGAGACAGAGTCCATCTTCCCCAAATTGGAAGTGGGTCTTCTCTATTCTTCTTCCTTTTCTTCAATCAAGGTTTAATTTCTTATACCCATTTTATTTGTCTATCATTTTAGGTATAATTTCTTATTTCTTGATGTGTGGTTAAAAACCCCCATTCTTGGGGTGTGATTTAGTAGATATATGTTGATATTATTGTTGGGTTTTACTTGTTGATAGGTTAGATGTATTTTAATGGTGATTTCACCTAGTGGTTGTGGTTTAATTTAATGGGTTTGTAGTTGCAAATACAAAATCACCCATATGTTTTCGGCTTGCTTGAGAGAGAGGTTGTGAAACCAAGACCGCTAGACTGATGGCCTAAGGAGTGAGTCGACATGAGGTTCAGCCCGAGAGGGTGAGCCCTAGTCCCATATCCTAACACTCAACTCGAGAGAGTGAGTGGGGTAAGGCGTAGGCTGGCCTTCATGCGGCAAATGGGTGTCAGAGAGGAACCCATTTGAAACGGGGTAAGTTGCCCGAGAGGGAACTTATTTCCATCTAAATCTTAGTCTAATCACTATTATCTTGCAAATTTCCTATTGAAAGCATGTATCCAACGAATTATATCAATATATATTGCGGTCACACCCCAAGAACTTCTCCCTATACTTAAATTTTCTTTTTATTTTTGTTATTTTAGCTATACTTGTGACAAACCCCCATTGATATTTGACACATTTGTGTCACCCCCTTCAATTTGCTATGCATTCACTCGTTAAAATCTTTAGCTACGATTAACTTTAGCACATTTGCGCTTAACTACTAATTTTCACACCCACTCCCTTGGGACTCGACCCCAACCCTTGGTTAGGTTATTATACTATTGCACGATCGTAGACACGTGCATCGGAAGTTGTGTCGTTGATTACGCAAAACATCAATTATTAACATGTTATCAACATATAGACAAACAATGACTTCATGATTTGTAATGCTTTTAATGTAAACACATCTATCACATTCGTTAATTTTGAATCAATTTGCCACCATTGTTTGGTCAAATTTAGCATGTCAGTGTTTGGGTGCTTGTTTGAGTCCATAAAGTGACTTAACAAGTATGCACACTTTCTCTTCCTTACCAGGGCTACAAACCCCTCAGGTTGTTCCATGTAAATTTCTTCCTCCAACTCTCCATTTAAGAATGTTGTTATAACATCCATTTGATGGACTTAAGATCATGCACTGTCACTAGTGCTATTAACATCCTAATAGATGTTATCCTTGTTACTGGAGAGTATGTATCAAAGTAATCCAGACCTTCTTTTTGTCTATATACTTTGACTACAAGTTTAGCTTCACATTTGTCAATAGTCCTATCGACTTTCATTTTCTTTATAAAGATCCACTTTGATCCTAAAGGTTTATTTCCTTGAGGATGATCAGCCGATTCCCAAGTATGGTTAATCAAAATTGATTCGATCTCACTATTGACTGCTTCTTTCAAATAAGTTGACTCAGACAAAGACATTGCAACTTTAAATGTTTGAGGCTCATTTTCAAGCAATAATGCCACAAAATCTGGTCCAAAATAAGTGGATTTCAGTTGACGATTACTGTGCCTGGGATCCTCGTTAGGTAATGTATTTTTCGTTGATTCTTCCCGTGGTTGTTTAGGTCTCTCACTTGTTGACTCACATTTAGTTTTATATGGATAATGTGTTCAAAGAACTCAGCGTTATATGACTCAATTACCGTATTAACATTAATTTCAGGATTATCAGATTTGTGAACCAAAAACCGACAGGCCTTACTGATCACAACATATCCAATAAATACACAATCCACTGTGTTAGGTCCAATTTTCACCCTCTTGGGTAAAAGAGAATCTACCTTAGCTAAACACCCCCACACTTTGAAGTATTTTAAGTCAGGCTTCCTTCCTTTCCCTAAATCATATGGAATCGATTGTGTTTTGATATGGAGTACCCTATTGAGTATCTTGTTAGGCGAAAGGATGGCTTCCTCCCACAAGTTTCGCGGTGAAGCAGAACTGATTAAAAAGACATTCATCATTTCCTTTAATATTCTGTTCTTCCGTTCCACCAATCCATTTGATTGTGGTGTATAGGGTGCATTAGTTTGATGAATAATACCATATTCCAAACATATCTCTGTAAAAGGAAATTCGTATTCTCCACCCCTATCACTCCGAATCATTTTTTATCTTTTGATTTAATTTATTCTCCACTTCATTTTTGTATTGCTTAAATGCATCAGTTGCTTCATCCTTACTATTAAGCAAACATGCATAACAAAATCTAGTGCAATCGTCAATAAAAGTTATAAAATACTTTTTCCCACCATGAGATAGTATTGACTTCATATCGCATATATATGTGAATTAAGTCAAAATGTTTTGAATTCCTGTCAACAGACTTATAAGGATGTTTAACAAACATACATTTAACACAAATTTCGCATTTCGATTTATCACATTTGAAGTTAGGCAATACTTCTAAAGTAATCAATTTTTGCTAGGCTTTGTAATTTAAATGTCCCAAACGGGCATGTCATAAATTATTTTACTCCAATAAGTAAACAAAAGTAGAATTCGTAGTAATACTGTCAATAACAATTATATTCAGTTTGAAGAGGCCCTCAGTGAGGTAGCCCTTTCCTAAGAACATCACATTCTTACTTATTACAGCTCTGTCACTAACTAGGACACACTTAAACCCATTCTTAAATGAGCAGTGTAGCAGAAACTAAATTCTTTCTAATAGTAGGAACGTGCAAAATGTTGTTCAAAGTCAACACCTTGTCAAATGTCATTTTCAACATTAGTTGTCCAGTTCCTGCAATCCTTGTTGTTGCTGTGTTCCCCATGAACAAATATTCATCGAACTAAGTAGAAGTATATGTTGCAAAGGCTTTTTTTGCAAAGCAAATATGTCGAGTGGCACTTTAGTCGAGAAACCACTCCTTGGGATTTCCAACAAAATTGCACTCCAAGATCATTGCACAGAGGTCATCAACGTCTTCCATCTCTTCCACGATTGTAACAGTTTCCCTTGAATTTCTTCTTGGCCTGACTTTTGTCCGTTAGACTTCTTTTTCTTCTTGCCTTTGGTGGGAGCTTCTTCATCAATATTAGCTCCCATTATTGTCCAACTCCCATGAGACTTTTTTTCGGCGATCTTGTTATCTTTCTCGATCTTGAGCCGAATCACAAGATCTTCAAGCTTCATTTCCTTGTGTTTGTGCTTGAAATAATTCTTGAAGTCGTTCCACGAAGGAGGTAACTTTTCAATCATTGCAGCCACTTGAAAAGCTTCATTAACTACCATGTCTTCAGCAATAAGATCATGGAGAATAAGTTGAAGTTCTTGCACTTGTGATCCAACCTTTTTGCTATCACCCATCGTATAGTCTAAAAACTTTGCGACAACAAACTTTTTCAAGCATGCATCTTCTGTCTTATATTTCTTCTCGAGTGTATTCCACAATTTTTTCAAAGTTGTCATTGCAAAGTAGACATTTATATAAGTCATCCTCTAATGCACATAAAATGTAGCCCTTTCAAAGGAAGTCTGCATGTTTCCATGCTTCAATAGCCATGAATTTTTCTGTATGTCATATTAGCAGCAGGCACTGCAGTTTCTTCATTGGTAAATTTCTGCACACCAAAAGTGGCAAACCAGAAAAATACCTGTTGCTGCCATCTTTTGAAATTCACACAGGAATTTTCCTGGTTTCTTTGCTAGTGATACAACAGTTCAGGTTGGGGAAGCAACAACCACCGGAGTTGTAGCATTGTCAATTGCCATTTCTGATAAACAAAAATCAAGACATCTGATTCAGTAAGCAATACCTTAAATTGCAAACTTAATAGGAGTATAAAACCATGAAGGTCTTTGTCTCCACCAGAAACACATAATTTCCTTATGATTGTTAGGCAATTTGTATTCTAAACAATACTGGTGATAACAAAAACTTTGCAGAAACAACAAATTTCCAAAGTTTAAATTACCAAGTGAGAACAGAAATTAATTAACAAAAAATTAAAATTTGTAAAACGTATCAGAATCGGTATGAAACAAAATGGAAAGACAATCGAGCTCACTGAATGCACAGTGTCCCGTTAAGGAAATTATTCCCCTCTAGTATCCGAGGTTTGAATTGGAATATATCCTCCCAGGATAGAACGATCTTAATCACCAGTGTATTGATACCCAAAACTCTAGTGTCAGCGAGCCAATAAACGGGAGCAAAGTACACAAATAAAATTTGGGCAGAAGAAGTCAGAAATTTCTTAAGTGAAAAATTTGAGGATTCACAAGTTTTTTTAGCCAAGAAGCAGTGGTTCCAAAATGTTGCAACCTTTTAGAAACCACATTTCCATTCATGAAAGTTCGCAACCTTTCAAACGGTCATTGTTTTTCTTGAAAGTTGCAACCTCTCAGAACAGTCATCTCCAACGGTGGAAAATTCAAATAAAACGAGAAAGTGTTTTAAATAAAACAGGTTGCACGGATCCGAGTCAGGTCGGGACGTTTCGGCTAATCATTTAAATAATTAAAATGTTTTGGCCATTTAATTTAATTTAATTAATTAAATAAATAATTAACTAAATAATCAAAACAGACTTTGTCTAAAAAATAATCTCTTGATCATTTTCCAAAGCCGAAGCCGAGCAGAGCGACGACGACGACGGTGCGAGGGGGGGGGGTCCCTCTTTCCAACCCTTTTAATGACTAATATAAGTGTTTCTCTATTTAAACACTTCAATTTTTCTTTCCCTACCAATGAGGGAGAAATGCCATTTTACTAAAACATAAGAGAACTTTTCAAGTTCCTCTCTTTTCATCTTCCCTCCATTTCTCAGTAACTCTTGCTATATACCCAATAGTAGTTTGGTGAATATCTGATTTAAACTTGCAAAAAATCCAAGAAGACAAAGTGATAGAGAACAATTTGAAAGAATAAGACTTTTGAGCTTGGACAATTATTTTATTCTATATTAGAACAATTAATACATGGAATATGAGTGGTCAATTGTTTCACTTTAGACAATATTAACCTTTATCGATATAAAACATACTGATTAGAGCAAATTTGTGATAATCATTGCTTGCTTGCATCGTTTCTCTACAAAATCTAATACAAAAATAGGTTAAAACAAATCAATTATCTTGAATTGGGACACACAACTAAATGTGTAAGACTTAATTGAATAACATTTTAGCTCATAAAATTAAGGAGAAAAGATTATTCTAGCCAATCATTGAAGGGAGTTCATGCAATCTTAATCATCCCCAAGTCTAACTTATTCCATAATGCTCCTTACTTAGTGTTAGAATCCATCAATTGTGGTCTGACTAAAAACAAAGTAATCAAACAACCACATACTTTTATTGATACATCAATTTCAAGATTAGCTTTCCCCTTATCAATGCATCCTTAGTTTGTTCAACATTTGGATCAAGTGGTACAACATTTTTCAATGCACGCTTATCAGTGTCACTTCTATCCTCATTTTTTTTCTTTTCTCTTTTTCTTTTGAAAATAATCTCACTTTCTTCCCCCTAACACATTCACTACATCCTCTTTTTTTTTAAATGACACATTTGCCTTTTGTGAAGTGAGCGAAGGGAACTTTTGTTTGACTTCATTCATATACTTTGAGCAAACAATATATATGAATCCATATTGCTTGATTCCTTTCAGTTTCACCTACAAAAAAGTTTAAGGGTTAGTCTTAAGATTGTACAAGCTTTGTGGCAATCCACAAAACTCTCCACATTTTGAGACTGATAGGAGTTGAAGAGAAACATTGTTGCATAGCATCTCATTGGAAACAAGAGAGCTCTTTCACGTGATCAACAAAAAGATACACAAGAGATGATAAGTTGTTGCACAAGTTCAACAATGGCATTTCACTGTCAGCTCTTTCAAATTTTAATCCACGTAAGATTTCAAATTGAGTTGTGTCACGACCGAGAGCACCCCCTAGTTGTAACACGGCGTACTCGACCCCGAAGGGGTCTAATACAAGCCTCTTAGCATTCATAACATTAGATACATAGAAATAGTGCGTAATTTAAAACTTTTATTTAATAAATCCAACATCAAAAGACATTTATAAAGCAGCGGAATACAAAGTCTCACATGGCCATCTTGGACAAACTTTAACAAAATAGGGTCACGGCCCTTTACAATCGAAGTATTAACAAAGTCTTCAACATAAAAACTAGAAACATAAAATCCTTGTCCTCGACATATGAGGGCATACCAAAAGAGGTCTTGAGAGAACTCTAATCCCAAGCTTCCTTGGAGAAAGCAATCACTTGCCGGAACCTACACTTGTAGTAAAAATAAGAAAATATGGGTTAGCACACAAAAATGTACCAAGTATGACGACCATGCAAAAACATGCTTTAAAAGGGAGTTGAAAGTCATGCTTTATGCCATTTTTGCAAAACTTCATGAACAATGATACAAGAGGCATAATATAAGTCACAACCGACATACAAAGTCACATAATTCTCATTTGAGAAAAATCACATATAACCATTTACCTTCACCTTGAGCCCCCACCTCAAGTAACCCTTAAGCTATGCCTTGTGCAATGTATGGGTAGCATCCCATACCACCACCCACACTAAGGCACCACCTTAAGGTCACCCAAAAGTGAACTTACCATTCATCCTTTCCACCATTACACAATAAAGCATTTAAGAGACATAAACGTTATATAAATAACATCATCACATTAAGACCAACATCTAAGACAACTCTATGTCATACTTGTGCAATGTGCAAGTAGCATCCCACACTACTACTCACACTAAGTACTCCTTTGAAGCCACCATAGACAAGGCACATTCATATAGAATAGACATGACAAGGAAATAACTCATAATACAATCCAAGTATAGCATACATCTTTACATTTAAGCATTTAAGCCAACCTTCTTCATTAGATTCATTTAGGACAAATTCATGCATTTAAAGGACTTTCATACATTATGTTTGGAAAGCCAATATGCATTCTCAAACATAGAAGAGAAGCTATAGTCACAGTATACTCATAACATAGTAATATCAATACCTTAGAAACCTCTAAGAACACTTGTGCAATGTATGGTTGGCATCCCATAATACCAACCTTACTAAGCATTCCTTGAAGCCACATATTCATTTCCATAATCTTCAAGCTTACCATAATCCATAGTCATAAATAAGGAATTATACAAGTACATGAACTAAACATAAGGAAAGTCATCTATTCATATCTTATCATATCATAAGGAAACCATTCAACAACATCCTGATAAGTCTCCTTGTGGAATGTAAAAGTGTAGTCCCAAAGGTAGAACTAATGATATTTAGCTTCTAAGTAGATCCACTAGCTAAGTCCTATGTTTGGCACGTAGTTATGGGATAGGGAGATTGCTACTAGAAACCCAACCTATTGCATTAGCGGAGGAGCTTCCATCTCATGAGTTTACTATATATGACCTAACCTATTACCTTGGCGGAGGGGCCTTTTCCTCATTGTCCATATCCACTCGGTAATAGGCATTATTTACCCATTTATACATAATTAGTATGGAATTGTATCTACATGTGTGAAGGCATACTTTACCCTTCGTTCAATACAACTCACCAATTAGCTCATAGATTCATTTAAGTGAGAACTACCTTTCACCTTAGAATCAATATTAGTATGCGAGAAAAACTATCACACCAAGATCATGTGTTCTCATGAGGATGGACTTTCAATCAACACAATAGGATCAATATTGTTATGTACATTTCATGTATAATAATGTGTAACGGTGCATATGAGAACTATACTTTCAATTAACACCATTGAGACATCAGATCATGTTTATGCATGGAGTGTGTGTGTGTAATTGTCCTTGCAATGACACAATCAACAACATTATAATCATCCTAGACCATTCATACAATATCAAGTGTAGGGGTAATGGAAGTATAGCCTTTTCAACAATACCACAATATACTCAATAGTCATAGGACTTTCAACTTCTAAGTAAATCATGAGTTCACACACAATCTTGCAAACATGCACAAAGCTTCACAATGTTCCCTTCAAGGGTTATGGAACAACTCATCCCAACATATAGCAATAGCAATAGCACAATAGATAAGGGAATACCATGATCCGACAACTCATCAATACATTAATCACATCATGATTGGCACTTTATACTTCAAGTATTCATCAACATGCACATAATATCATGATCAAGTCAAATCATGTTTTGAAGCATTACTCTAAACCAATTCAAGTCTAGGTGATCTAGTCTAAGGCTAATCATTGAGAAATTCATCATTCTTCAAGGATCATATTTAAACCCTCAATTTGCCTCTTTCATGACATAACCCTAGAATGTTAGGTTAATCACAAATACATGTTGAATTATACTAACACCAAGTAACTACATCATAACTAAACACCTCCACCTTTCAAGTGGATCAACATCTCTAATACAAGTCTACTACAACAATTCACCATAATTAGGCATAGATGAAGATACGAGTCAACAATCTAAATCAATCTAGGCATAACTCCCTCAACATTCATTCATAATCAACAAACCCACTTCATAAGGCACAATTTAGGAATGGAGAGAAATCATGGGGTCATAGAGTATTTTCATCTTAAATCATCAATTAAACAACTATATAATCATAGTTTATCATTTGAAAATGTTTGATGCAAGAACCCATGAGATTCAATGAAACTTAGGGGTTTTCATGAAACTTGAAAACTTTGAAACTTCTTCGAAATTGACTCTAGGGTGAAAGCTAACCCTAGATGAAGGATGACCATACCTTTTACTTGAAGAATCCCATGAAAACTACCCAATAGCCTTCCTCTTCAAGCCCTAAGTCTTCTTCTTCTCTTGGTCTTCAATGGAGTTCTTAGAGAGAAGATATTTGGGAGAGAGGGTTTTGATTAGGGTGTTTTGAATAAAGGATTAAATGAAGTGTTTTAGGACCAGGAACTATTTATATTTATGATACAAACCATCTAAAATCAACCCCACATAATAAAACATTAAAACAAAATTACTTAAAAACCCTTAATTTGGGCAGCCCCGTTAGGGACCAAGGGCACTTTGACGGTCCGTGAAGGAGGACCACGGCCCGTGGTGGTGCCTGTGGTCCACTAGGCAGTAGCTCCCTCGACCTTGATAAACCTCCTCATGACCAAGTAATCTTCACGGCCCCTTCTACATGCCGTGGTCAAGACCACTGGCTGTGAAGTGGTCCGTGGAACTTGGGTAGTAGCTTGGCCAAGTTGCCTTGCTTGCCATGCCACCAAGTGACCTTCACGGCCACTTCTACGGACCGTGGTCAAGACCAATGACCGTGAAGTGGTCCGTGGTCATGAGGCAGTGCTTGGCAAAGGTTGGGCAGCCTTGGCCTTTGGCTTAAGCCTTGCCCCATTGGCTTGGCACAAGCCCTTGCAACCCTTAATCAATCATCAAAAGGGGTCTTTCAACTACGGAGTCTCACACATGCCTTGATGTTGACTCCTAAGCCAAAGCTCGGGACAATATACAACACCATCAAATCTCATGACAAACACAAATGCACACACGTTAGGCTCTAGTTTCACTAGTTCATTTTTAGGGTCGTTACATTATCCCCCACTTAGGAACATTCGTCCTCCAATGACACTTTAAGCACATTAAGGTGTAATGACTCAAGACTAGCAGCCCACAATCATGCATGCAACATCAATATAAATGCATAAACATAGGACGAAACATAAACTCCACATCAAAAAGGCTCAATGCAAAAAGAAGGTAGGAACTACATCTACAAACTCATTGTGGATCAAAACTTCACATTCTTCATTTCATTATATTGGCGGAACTTGCTTCTCCAAATCACATCATGCTCCACACAACATCATTGAGCACATAATGCAATTTTCTCATAGAAGCACATTTAGGCATGCTCAACAAGTCAACTCATGAAACATTTAGGCAACTCATCATAGATGCATATTAACATGAGGAACACAATTTTGAAAACTCATTTTCTCATATAAACAAGAATTCAAATAGAACATGCACAACAATAAGGAGGCCATGGAAACTAAATATCACACAAAACTACGAAACATGAAACAAGCTACAAGGAACTCTTGGTCTCAAGCTCAAATAAGAATAGAAGGAAGAGATAAGGATATCAACACTCTCAACAGCCTTACTATTCATCATACCATCCCCCACATAAGGATAAACCCAACTAAGGCTAATATGAAACAACATATGAACCTCAATAACACATTTACACTATAAGGAACCATCAACATACCAGACCTTTTAAACTAGGAAGGTCCTCATTAAGTAACTTCTTTCTCAAAACCAACCTTACTGACACAACTTAATGTCTCATATAAGTCTACCACACCAGGTCTAAACTCCTCAAATTCAATGTAACACCCTAGAAATTCTATGACTTAAGTTAGAGCCTCACCTCATGAATAATGATTTAAAAATAGTTCAAATGATGTTTCTAAACCTAAATTAATGCAATTGACTTGGTTTGGAAGAGTAAAAGTCTAAACGTCAAGAAACGACCACGATATCCGAAAACTAGAGAAGAATGTGTTCTGGTGTGTCTTTAGGTTTTGGGCAAGTTTGGGAGTGTCGTATGATGGTATAATCTTGTAAAAAGGTTTAAATTAGGTAAATATATGTTTTTAGGATCAAAAAGTTCAAATATGACTCCCTGGGGCCACCCTAAGGGGTCCCGAGGAGGACCCCAACCTTGGCCAAGCAAGCTGCCAAGGCAGCTTGCAAATTGGACTTGGAGGGAATAGGTCCGCATCGCGAACTAGCTCCCCCAAGGAGCAAAAATTTAATTTACAACGCGGTCGTGCTGCGGACTCTACTGTCTCAAATTTAATTCTAAATTTCTTCAGAGAACAACTCTGCGTCGCAGACTTGTTCCGCGACGAAAATGCAGAAATTCAGAAATCAATTTTTACTTCATTAAAGAGTCCAATAAAGTGAGGGGTATTTAGGGTACTTTAGGGGACGTCTATATAATGATTTTTAAGTCAATTTACCTCACTTTTATCACTCAAACACAAAACCTCAAAGATCAAAACCTAAAGTTCCTCCTTCTCTCAACTCTCTCTCTCTCCTTAAGAACTACATTGAAGAAGATTGATGCTTCAAGAAGAAGACCAACTCTCTAAGGTTTCAACTGGGATTTTCGTGGTTAATTCGTCAATAAGGTATGGTTGCTTATCACTCTTGGGATTCCTTTCCCCAAGAGGCCCCTTCAAGATGAATTTCAAAATCTCCAATTTCTAAGTTTCAACCCAAAAACGTGGGTCTTCTTTCTAAAGTGAAATTGATGTTATAAAATGAATTTGATTGATGTTATATGAACAATTATGGATGAATTTATGTTGTATTATTTCTTGAAGAACTCCCCATCAGACCCATGTTTCTCCTTCTTTTCCTAATTCTAACCCTAGTTTGTGATGGATATTGATTGAAGGCTATGAATTGAATATGATGTTCTGTAATTCATGCTTGTATGATGATTCTAACCTAGGTTATGTATAATTTCTATGAAATTAGGGTTGAGTTTTTGAATGAAGCCTTGAAGGTTATGCAGGGAATATGTCAATTGCTTATATTGATGTTGATTATGTTATTACTTCATGAATCACCTTGTATTATGTATTGGCTATGAATTGTTTGGTAATTGAAGTATGAATGTCTCATGACGGGCAAGAAGGTATGAAGGTTTGTTCTTCTTTGAACTCAAGTATGAAAGGTGAATTACTTAGATTGTAATGATGCTATACCGAATGTGTTGTTATGGTGTGATGACCTAGTTTCCTCATCCTTAACCCTCTACACTTGAATTAGCTATGAAGTATGTATGTATGTTATGGTATGATTGCTATATGATTGAAAGGTAGTTCTTATGATTATAATGTAATGTAAGGTGAAAGGTTTACTCACTTGCTAAGTGCTTCTAAAGTGAAAGGATTGTTACTCACTTATGAACACATATGAGCTATTATGGTAAGATGTCTACATAAGAGTCTAGTAAAGGCTAATGTGAACTTATGTGATGACTAAATATGATTACTAAAGGGAATTAGATGCTTAGCACTGAAAGAGAATGTAAATGAGATGGGGGTCTCACGTTTTGCAAGTCTGGCTCCCCACATAGGTTTCCTCACGATTAGCCAGTCCGAATTACCCACGGTATGTGTTGTATCCTGAGATAGAAACCCCGACGTTTAGTAAGTTAGGGTTTCTAGAAGCAATCTCCTTGACCCTTAACTATGTTCCCACATAGGACTTTAGCTTAGTGGATCCACCTAGATAGCTATGTCCGAATGGTTACAACTTAGGCAAGTGTTAACTCTCTCTTTTCGGTGTGGGAGTAGAACACCGAATTCCATGTAGCTCTCATGGTCTATGTCGTTTATTGCAATATTTCCCTAATATAAAAGTAAATGAAGGTATGAAAGGTGTGAACTTTTACTAGGGCTTTCTTAAGGGTTTCTACATAGTGTAAGGGAGGGTATGAGACTTCTCTTGCACATTGCACTTGTGGGATCCTAAGAGATGGTTGTAGTAGTTTTCTTTTATGACTATGATGATTATGACTTATGTATATTGAAGCTATGTTATGTATGATCATTATGAATATGATAAGTTATGATGAAATATGATCCTATGAATGTATGCATGAAGTAGGCTGTTTAATGTGATACTTGGCTTTGAATAGGGTTATGGGGTTCTATTCTTTGCATTACACTAGTATTGCTTGGGTTGTCTACATGTTGGGATGATATTATGTTGGTTTGGACTATGATGCTTACTTTGTGTGTATATTGGATTTACTTGGTAAAAAGCATGTTTTGACTAAATGTCCTTTTATGCATGTTTCAATGGTTTTTATGCATAGTAGCCATACTTAGT
Source organism: Solanum acaule (assembly GCA_036250505.1). Lineage (NCBI taxonomy): Eukaryota > Viridiplantae > Streptophyta > Magnoliopsida > Solanales > Solanaceae > Solanum > Solanum acaule. Next base: position 52,352 of record JAJOOR010009439.1, read on the forward strand.
ACGTGTGTTGTACTAACCCATATTTTCTCCCTTTTCCCCAAACATTTAGGTTCGGGCCATTGAGGATTCAA
>JAJOOR010009440.1:0-39097 GCA_036250505.1 Solanum acaule
ACCCCCCCCCCCCCCCCATTACTAATTAAACCTGCCCCAAATCCAATCCAATTAATAAACCCACCCCAAATTATAATTGTCCTCCTATTAAACAAAACCCTTCACCCTTCGTTTCCAACATCTTCTTCTTCCCCAATTAATTTCTTCCTACATTGTTCATGTTTTGTGATTACTGTTGCCTCTCATTTATTGGAAACTAGTCTATATTAATATTTACTGCCTTTCGAGCTCTTGTTTGGAAGCCAATGAGGATGTTTGTTTATTGATGTTGAATGAATGACCTTTGTTATTCATTTGTTAATTAAAATCAGTTCTGTATAGCAAACACTAAAATTAGTTCTGCATACCAAAATATCAATCAAACTGACTAAACGATCTGACTTCTAGTTGGTTTGTTTATCGACAACCTAGGAAGAAATTAACTGGGAAGAAGAAGAAGATGTTTGGAATGAAGGGTGAAGGGTTTTGTATAATAGGTGCGCAATTATAATTTGAGGCGGGTTTAATTAGTAATGGATGTGTAATTGGTGGGTTTATAAATTATATTGATTAATTAAATTATAATCAATGGTTGAGCACCACGTATGTAAAAAAAAAAAAAAAATTAAATATTTTAAATTATAATCCGTTAAAGAAGTTGTCAAATTTGGACTCAAAGGTGGGATGTCAAGGGTATTTTGAAGCCAATAGATGGATGAAGGGCAATTTTGTACCATTTCCAATACATTGAGGGTAATTTAGACCCTTTTCCATTTTATTTACTCTATCCGTTTAAAAAAGAATGACTCAATTTCCTTTTTAGTCTGTTTAAAAAAATGACCCCTTTCTTTTTTTGGTAACACTTTAATTTCAACTTTCCACGTGACATGTTTAAAGTCACAAGATTTAAGGGCATTTTGGTGCATTTGATATAACTTTAATTTAAAATCACAAGATTAAAAAGTCCTTTTTTTTTTCTTAAACTCTGTGTCAAGTCAAACTAGATCATTCTTTTTGAAATGGAGGGAGTATTACTTTTCACTTTAAAAGGTGATACCCCTTACAAAAAAATCACGTGTACACTACTGTTCATAGATGTGGAAACACCCACTATATTACAACTATCTCAACAATCCTCCACTAGTTTGTGATATAACTCCTAATATAACGCATACCAAAAAATATCTTATCTAGATTGGAACCACAACTGATTTTGTGAAATCGAAAGTATCACACAAACAATATTATTAAGTAGTGTAATAATCCAATATTATGCTTTAGCACGTTTACGACCGTGTGCTAATCTAAATTCATGAATATTAACAAGATGAACTCTTTAAATCTTTGCTTGAAGCGACACCATCTAAATATTCATATAGGTGTAAAGTCCTATAACTACATACATTTGCTAATTTCATTAAGAACTAATTCACCATTTTTCTTGTAATAGTATATATGCACTTTAAAGTTTGTTATTATGTCGTTATGTAACACCTTGGATTTGAAAAGAAGAAAAAATGTAAAACTTTCATAGCTGGTATCTGTGTCAACGGTCCCAACCTACGAACCGTAGGTGCTCTTACGAGCCGTAGGTAGGAACACTAAGTGGAAGGGTAAAATTTTTTCAAATTATCAAGTTTCAGTAACCTTTTTACGGTTCACCAGAATGGCTCGTTGTTCAATATACAAGTTGTAGATAGGTCTCCTTGGTGAGCGCAAACTTAATAAAATTTTGAAGGTCTAAGTTGGGAACAATAGATAGAATGTACAGACCGTAGGAAGACCAACAGACCGTATATGAGATCCTTCAAAAATGGGTAAAATTTTACGTCCCAGTACTTGACCTATGGGTCACCAGGACGATCCGTAAATGGACCTAGGACCGTAGGTATGAACCATAGGTCGAGTTGGCAGTTATTTTAAGTGGGGCTTTTGGGTTTTTTCCTAATTATTCTAACCCACTACTATGTCGTTTTACCTTTCTATCCTAGATCATATATAAAAAATTTCTCCCCCAAATTACCCAATTGAACTCATTCTCCTAAAATCTCAAAAGTTGATCAAGTTCTTCCCCAATATTTTTCTCTCTATAGCTTGAAGAAGAAGGCTAGGGTTCCAAGATCAAGCCTCCGAGTTCACAATTTATTTGTCAGCTTTTGGCATCAAGGTATGATAGTATTCACCTATGGAGTCCTTTCCTCCATAGAGTTCCTAATTCTCCAATTTTACAAGTTAGAATCTCCAATTGAAATTAGGGTTTTATTCAATCTCATAGGTTCTTTTCAATTATGATCTAATAGATTGTTTTATGTATTTTTATGCATGAATTGAGGTAATTACATGTTTTTAAGATGAATCACATGAATCCATGCGTGATCCATGATTTCTAGAATTGATCATATGATGAACCTTTTGAAAGATGAAAGATGAATTTATGAAGATATGCATGTTCTTTATGAAAGTGATGAAAATGATTGAAGGCTGCTTTCAGAGTAAAACACTGATGTTGTTGTTATTATGAAAGGATTTTCTCACATAAATGATTCATAAGGTAGAAAGGTTTTCTCACCTAAGATGAATCAAGATTAAATGAGCTATTCTAATGAAATCTAGCTTGGCTTGGCTACTTGATGTGCCCTTCCACGGATGATAAGACAAGCAGCGATTACCTATGTCCTCTAATGATAAGACAAGTTAAGATTAATGACTATTCTGTGGAATTTATGCTTAGCACCAAGTGGACAAGTGGAGATTACCAATGTCGCATAACTATGTGCCACCATAGGTTTTCTAGATAGACATTAGCTAGTGGATCCACCTAAGCTAGAAGTTCATCTTTTTGGTGTGGGATAGATACTAGATTCCATGTTATAGCTCACATGGTATATGTCGGTTGAAGGTAAATCTCCCACAATAGTGAATTAATGTTACTTTCTAAAAATATCTCAAATGTGTTCTAAAGATATTTAGCTTGCATTGACCATGGTTATGACTTGCATTTTCTAACATGTTATTCTATGATTTAGCTTGGTCATTGCATGTCATGTAAAGACTCTTTTTAAGTATGATTTCATAACTCTTATGCATTGCTATCATACTTGGTACATTCCATGTACTAATGCTTACTTTTGCCAACATTGTTTCACTAATATAGGGTCCGATGCTCCTACCTCCCATACTCGTGGCTAGTGATCCCTTTTAGAGATTTGAACAGTGGTGAGTCGTCATGTTCCAAGGACCTAGATTCTTTTATCACTTTCATGTCTTTTTCATTTTAGATATTGTATGTGATGTATAGGTTACGTCCCAAACACTCTTTCGATGTAATATATGGTTTTGAGACTTATGTTTAGACTTCTGCTACTTTTTGTCGAACTCTTTTATTGAAATGCTACTCTTAAACTCTTTTGGTTTTCTATTTTCTTGTATGATATATGATAAGTGACTTGTGTAGGGCCTCTCAGGGTCTTATATGCCATGTCACGTCTAGGGTGTACTTTGGATCGTGATAAACTTTGTATTCAGAGCAGAAGGTTTAGAAAAGTCATAAGAAGTCTCATAAGCCATGTCGAGTAGAGTATTGTTCATGAGTGTGAAGCACGCCGTATTTATGATGAGAGGCTATAAGATGTTTAGAAAACTCCACTTCTTTCATTACTCTTAAGTGGTACGATAAAGTTTAACTCTATAGGGTCTCTCTCCTAATCCCTATTCGATACTTTTCAGGACATGGCCACTTGAAGGGCATATGCTAGGAGGAATGCGGGAGAGAATGTGGAACGAGAAGCTCCTCAAGTTCCGATTGACCCTTTGGTCGAACAAGTGACTAATGCGGAGTTTAGGGCTACTTTAGAGTGTTGGCTCAAGTCATGACGACTAAATCCAATAGGGAGGTTGTGGTCCCCGTGAACCTAAATATAGGTACGATGGCAACTAGAGTGAGGGACTTCACTAGAATGAATCTTCCGGAGTTATATGTGATGTATGAGTTACGTCCCAATCACTATGTAATAGATGACTTTGAGACTTATGTTTAAGTTTCCGCTACTTTTTTTTAAACTCTTTTATTGAAATGCTACTCTTGAACTATTTTAGTTTTCTATTTATCTTGTATGATGTATGATAAGGGTCTTGTGTAGGCTCTCTCAGGGTCTTATATGCCATATCATATCTAGGGTGTACTTTGGGTCATGACACATTATTATAGACATCTATTAGCTTCTAAACTCCTCCTATAACATTAAACAGTACACTGAAATCAAGAATTTAAGTGAGGAGACTTGTTCTTAAAAAGTGTAAATAACTTGTTATAATCCATTGAACTTATATTGTTAGAGTGTATACTAACTCAAAGTTGAGTTTCTGTTACTTATGATTATTTGAAGAGTTTCAACATCAATCCTTCACTAGTTTGTTGTACTACATCTTTATTTAATAATTTTATAAATGGATCCGTCAAATTCTTATTTGATCTTACATACACTACAATTATAATTTTGCTGATAACTAAGTCTCGCATATTGATGAGTCCACAAATTGGACTCATTTAGGGCTATATTTTAATAGAAATTGTGTCCTCAAATGCATGTTTTATCCCGATATCTGATGAAAACCTTTAAGTTTCAGGTATTTGAATTTTGAGGCAAAGCATGGACACTACTTAGCAAAAAGGAGCAAAAAGAAGCCGAAAGAACGAAGAAATGAAGATCTGTGAATTGCCGAACCCATTCGGCGAATCGCCAACAGATCGCATATTCGCCTTTTGTTCCAGTGTGCTGAGCCCTGAAGGAAAGGAGAAAATTGGCGGTGAAAATGAGCAATCGGCGTATCGCCATACGACTCCGCGAAGTAGTGCTACATCGCCCAATTATCCAGGACACAAAGACGCTGAAGGCAACTGATGAAAGGAGACGAAGTAGATCAAAGGGCAGATCACCGAATGCATCAGCAATTCTCACTAACATCGCCGAAAGATCCTTCGAAGCACATTTTATGAAAACTATAAATACTAGTTCAGTTTTTATTCGTAGTAGCGAGTTTTACCTAGATTTTAGATTATCAAGTTTTAGACAAAGTTTTGGAGATATTCTCTCTAAGTTTTAGAAAGGATTTTGAAGAACTTGGAGCTTTCAAGGGTTTTGTCTTCAAGAAATTGGACTTGGGTCTCTTGGATTCTTCACTTTTGGCTTGTTTTAAGACTTAATCTTGCATACCCATTGATGGAAACTGATATTGGTATACGTCTTTATCTCTTTTACATGCGTAGCTAAAACCCTAATTCTTGGGGTGTGATTTTGTGAATATAGGTTAGATTAGTTGTTGGGTCTTGCTTGTTGATAGTCTATTTGTAGTTAAATTTGATTTTATTTAGTGGTTGTGGATGAACTTAATGAGGTTGTAGTTGCAAATATAATCTCATATATTTATTTTTGGTTTGCTCGAGAGAGAGGTCGTAAAACTAAGACCACTAAATTGATGACCAGTGCGAGTGGGTCGACATGAGGTTCAGCTCGAGAGAGTGAACCCTAGTCCTATGTCCACACACTTAGCTTGAGAGAGTGAGTAGGTTAAGGTGGAGGTTGTTCTTCATGCGGCAAGTGGGTGTCCTAGCGGAACCTGCTTGAAACGGGGTAAGTTGCTTGAGAGAGAGCTTATCCCCTTAAAGTCTTGCCTAGTTATAATTACTCTACGAGTTCTCTATCAAAAGCATGTACCCAATGATTTAGTCTATCCCGTATTCCATTCACATCCCAAGAATCCCCCTTTCATTTCTTAGATCTCTTTGTTAATTTTGTTGTTTTTTACTTATTTGTCACAAAACCCCCATTTGATATTTGACGCTTGCATCACCCTTTTTTAATTTGTTATGTTCTCATTCGCCAAAATCTTTAGCTACGGTTAGCTTTAGCACTTTCGTACTTAACCACTAATTTTCACGCCCAATCCCTTGGGACTCGACCCCAACCCTTGGTTGGGTTACTATACTATTGCACGAACGTAGACACTTGCATCAGAAGTTGTGTCCTTGATTACGCGAACATCAAAATGGCGCTGCTGCCGGGGAGTGGTGTTATGTGAAAGTTTTTGGTTTAAGATGAATTTTGCTTTTAATAATTGTAGTTTACTAATCTTATTTTTAGTTTTGTTTTTCTTTGAATTTGTTGATGTAGGTAGGTTCCCTGAGCATGGCTAAGGGAAATGGTGGCAACTCGACTGAGATGAAGTAAGAAGTCGAGAGGGACTTCACATTACCCGCACTGGTAACTCAGCTGAACAAGTTGGCCACCAAAATAACAGAGGTGGAAAACCAATGCAAGAGTCAAGGGAGGTACATACCTCTTCACGAGAGGAAGCAATCTAGAGACATGGAGAACAATCGTGTCGAGGACATACTCCAAATCATTCTCCAAAAGATCACTAAACAAGATCAAATGTCGGAAGAGATGAAGGAGAGTATTGAAGTGTTCAATCAAATGGTTGGCTCTCACTCTAGATCGATCCAGCTGATCAGGACACTCCTGAATTATGCGGTGCCTCTTCGCTCAAATGAACTATTGGGGTTACCTAGTAACACTAGGGCCAACCCAACCAATAGGGAGTGACTAAGGACTCGCGTCGTGCCACAACGTTAAATAAGGCGCTTCTTGGGAGGCAACCCCAGGTTTTAAATGCTTTAGTTTGCTTTTATAAATAATGGTGTGTTGATTTTGTAGGTTAAAACGAAGAATGTGTTGAAAAGTGCAGGTTGGCGAAATAAGGATCCAGTTGGCGAATCACGAAACTGGTTGGTGATCCCGCTAGTGTCCGCCGTTTGGACTCTATGTAAACTTGAAGCCCTGTAAAACTCAGCGAGATACAAGACCATTCGGCAAATTGCCGATTAGATCGGCGAGCAATACTAACGTCGCCAAATGGACACAAACTGGATGGTTTATACTGGCCAAATGTCTTAAAATTTGAACTTCTTCACTTTCCATCGCTTTTTAAACTTCAAAACTCACACCAAGGTAGTACTCTCAATCTCCTTGCTTTCAATTAGTATTTTAGTTATTGATTGGTCCTCGGAACTAAGATTTCTTTGCCGCCTAGCATTTCAATTATATTTCAATTGGCATTAAAGGTTAGTCCTAAAACCCCGAGTTTATTATTGAAAATTTTGAACTCTTTTGCAATGATCGTATCGTATCGATGTGTGCTGGGCCTCTCTGGTAGGATTAGAATCCTTAATTGCCTATTTTAATTTGAAAAATCTTGCCCGTATGGTTTGAATGTCAAATGCCCGTAATCTTTGTGCTTTTTAATGAGTTGCGTCGTCATTGCAGGTTGTTAGATTGTTTGGGTGAAGTCTGAGTAGCCCACGTTTGTGCTAACTGTCGAAAATTTGCTCAATGATAAAGAGGGTGACACTACTTTTAAGAGAAAATATCATCAAATGGCCAAATTTGGCAAATCCAGGAGAAATCTGAGTATCCTGGGGTGATGGGTAGTATGGGTCTTGTTTGAATTTCATGAGTGCGTGCTTTGATTTCAATTTTGGGGGTTGCCAAGTTGAATTCGAGAAGGTGGGTTGAAAATAGGCACGTTGGGTCATTCGGTGAGCTGAGTCGAGCTCGAATCACTCGGCGGTTTGCCTATTTTCTTGAGTCTGTAACTTTCAGCAAGATGCCTGAGTTTGCCAAAGGCACTTGGCGACTCGCCGAAAGTACTATTTATCGCTCTTTATTTGCATCCCTGAGACCCTTATGCACTGTAACTTTCGGCAGATAAATCCTTGCTCGCCGAAAGTAGTTGGCGATTCACCAAATGAATTGTCTTATCACCGACTTTCCTTAATTATTTAGCCAACCTCATCGACGAGCCAGACTTAGCTCGCCAAAGCAGTCGGCGACTCACCGACTGATCGACGAGTTTATCTGCAACAAGATTTGTTGTGCTAAAGTTTGATTTTGTTTTCTTAATTTCTATTGATGTTTTTGCAGATATGGTATGCACCAATCTAACCAGACCACCCCATAAAAAGGCAAAGGGCATTACAATAAATGAATGAGGATCAAACCCTCCAAAGAGAAGAGGGGATGACCTCTAACCGGGAGACAAAGGCAAGAGGAAGAAACATATAGCTAGAAAAGGAGCAGCTATTGAGCCAAATTTCTCTGAACCAGAGGTTGAACAACCTTTGATTAACCGAAGGGATGCGCTCCGGGCCAGATCTCAGCCCACAACCACTAGTACTCCCTTAGCTGCCACTCTTCCGACTACAAATTCAGTGCCAACCTAGGCACCCTCAGTAACAACTACACTGCCTATTGCTCCTCCACCTAGACTGCTGAACAGACTAAAAGGTGAAGGAGTCCAAACTATCATAGAGGAGAAGCTGCTATCTACGGAGGGTCTGGAAGGTAAATACCCAGATGTTTTGGACACCCTCCGCTACCATGAGTTCGAGCAGTTCACACGGTCCCGAGGCCCTTACTTTCCTTCCTGGGTTAGGGAGTTTTAAACACTTATGGGGAGTTGGTGCCTAAGAACAAGAGGAAGGCAAGTGAGTTTCGACCGGTGAAGTCGGTCATGATCAGAGGCAAGGAAGTGGAGTGTCACAGTGAGCATATTAATGCTTTATTTGGTAGACCGCTGCAGTCTGTACTTCCTTACGAGGGGTTGCCGATTGTTCAGTCCCTGGATGATTTGAAAGGTTGGTTGGCTCCGATGATTTCTGACACCACCCCGAGGTGGATGGATGCAGGAGCTCCCATTGAGAAGAGGGACATGAACATCGCCTCCAGGTTCTGGTTTGGCTTCATTAGCAACTCTATAATGCCATCCCAGAACAAATCTATTTTACTCCATCCTAAGGCGTCCTTCCTTGGTTCTATCATGGCCAGGAGACGGATCGATCTGGGACTACTGATTTCACTGGAGATGGCCATGAGAGCCAAACAGAAGCTGACGTCTCTGCTATTTCCAGTTATGGTCACTGAGTTGTGCCGACGAGCTAGAGTACCTCGTGACACTATGAGGGATGTTGAGGTCATCCCGTCTTCCTCCACCGATATCCGGCGTACAAAGGTAGAGTTCATATGAGAGGAGGTTGACAGGAGGATAATAGCTCTAGCAGATACTTCTCCAGAGGTCAATGTTGACTCATTACCAGTAGAGGCACCTGCGCCTACTCCTGCCTCTGAGCCCTCAGGTATACCCGCTCCTTCTTCCTCTTCCTCATAGGCTACAGGTGTTTTCTCATCCTCCCAGCCTGCTAGGATCACTCAGGCCATGATCCCGAAGATGGGGCAGTTGGCCTATTCAGCTGATGTGAGAGCTACCCGACTAAAAAGGTCTGTTCCACAGATGATCGACAGGGCCATACTAGCAGCATTTACCCCTTTTCATATTTCTGTTGATGCCTTGACAGTGAGAGTCATTGCTTGTGAGAGCAGACAGGGGGAGACCTCTGAGGTGATGGCTTTAAAAGCCGAGGTTGCGAGTTTAAGAAAGGATGTAGACTATTTGAAGGCTACAGACTTCACTTCACTGATGCGGGAGGTAGATGATGAGGATGCTCATAAGACCTCAGGAATTCCTCTGGCTACCATCGGAGAAGTGCAGGGGGATGGCACAACACATGTAGAATTGGATGCAGAGACCAATGAGGAGTTGATATTAGTACATGCTGAGAAGACACAGGAGAGTAGAGATGAGGGCATATTCAGAGACTTCCCAGTTCTTGTAGAGACGGTTGTGCAGCCGGTGATCCAGACATTGCCGACTGAGACGTCCACAACAGCTCCTAGTAGATTTGGCATTACTATTCTATCTGAGGCTACTCCGGGCACTGATTCCCATGTACAAACTACTACACTAGCCACCGAGACCCTAACAGAGAGAGAGACTGCATAGACAGGACCTTTCTTTACCTCCCTCTCTGTCTTATTATATTTTAACTTTTGGATACTTTTAGTTTCATTTGAGGACAATTACTTTTTAATTGTAGTGGGGTGAGGCCCACACCTTTTGTGTTGATAGTTGGGTTTTGTGTATATATTTGGGTTGTTCTGCTTTAAAATTGTGTTTTATCTGTTTCTGTGGATGATTGAGCTTATGGATCCTTTTATTTTAAATTGCAAATGATTTTTGACCTGTCCGAAAATTTTTGCCACCTCTCTTGTGTAGAATGTGGCTGTTCTTTTGCAAAATTTAAGTCTCGATTCTGATCAATACCGATGACTTAAATAGTGCTTACAATTGAATGAACATGAATATACGGCTATGGTGAGGCCAAATGAAGTTGCATACACAATATGTGAACTCTTTGCATCTCGTTGTGATTATCCATTTATCGAATCGAGTCTCTTGTAATGACCGTTGCACACTAGAGAAAGTATTGAGTCTTGTTTGACTTTAGTGTCGATGTCTAGTGTGCGGAGGTTACTTTGAAACATGCATGATAGATCCTAGAATTTGCCCCGTTGGTCCAATCGACTAAGTAAGGCTACCTCTTGATATGATCTTAGGCAACTTTGAAGAGTGTGAGCCAATTTGACATATACCGCTTTTGTAGCCTACCTTGTGAGTGTGTGAACCTCTCTTGAACACCCCTTGAACCTTAACCTTCTTTGGAAGAAACTTGATGAAAATTAGACCTTTCTTAATCCACTACATATAATCCTCTTGAATTGTGGTTAATTGAATAGCCAACTTAGGCCAAAAGCTTAAGTTGGAGGTGTGGTGAAAAGATAAGGGCAAGTCAAGAAGTGCAAGGAAAGTCTCCCTTAACCCATGGTGTTGAGAAAAATGGAATCCTTCCATACAAAAAAAAAAAAGAGAAAGAGAAAAAGAATGAAAAAGAAAGTTGTGGAATAAAGTACAAAAGAGATGGGGTTCCCAAACAATCCATGGAAAGTGAATAATAGGATGACTTATGAGCACTAAAGAGAATGATGAAGGAAAAGGAAAAGAGGTGTTGTGAACACCACATTTCATGAGGATAAATGTCACTAAGCCTAAATGACCATACCTTTGCACTCATCCCCATTACAAGCCTTGAAAAGACCTTTTTGATCTTAAGTGAGCTGAAACAAATGTTGATTGGAAAATACTAGCAAACCTATGGGTGAAAGCATGCATTGTGTTCATCTTTGTGAGTGTGAGCGTTGCATATGATTCGTGAACTTTAAATGATTAAATCATTATGTGCGAATATGGAACATTCTTTCTGTGAGGGCAATTGAACACTCTAATTGAGCCTGAACTTGCATTTGAGGTAAGTATTGTGATCTTGAGATTCTTTGATATTGGTGAGCCACTACTTGAATCTTTCAATGCACAATTGATCTTTGCACAAGTAAATTGAGTCGTGTTGTGTGCATTCATGATCGAGTCTTGTGTAGCACTATTTGAGACAACCTTTTTGAACGGCTGAACTTGAGTTTGCTTGAGGACAAGCAAAAGTTTAAGTTGGGGGTGTTGAAGAGTCCACAAAGTGGACTCATTTAGGGCTATATTTTAATAGAAATTATATCATCAAATGCATGTTTTGTCCTGATATCTGATGTAAACCTTTAAGTTTCAGGTGTTTGGAGTTTGAGGCAAAGCATGGACACTACTTAGCAAAAGGGAGAAAAAAGAAGCTGAAAGAACGAAGAAATGAAGATCTACGAATCGTCGAACCCATTCGATGAATTGCCAACACATCACATATTCGCCTTTTGTTCCAGTGTGCTGAACCCTGAAGGAAAGGAGAAAATCGGCGGTGAAAAGGAGCAGTCGGTGTAACGCCGAACGACTCCGCGAAGCAGTGCTACATTGCCCAATTATCCAGGACACAAAGACGCTGAATTCAACTGATGAAAGGCGATGAAGTAGACCAAAGAAAGGATCGTCAAATGCATCGGCGATTCTCACTAACGTCGCTGAAAGATCCTTCTAAGCACATTTTCTGAAATCTATAAATACTAGTTCAGTTTTTATTCTTAGTAGCGAGTTTTACCTTGTGTTACCTAGTTTTCAGATTATCAAGTTTTAGACAGAGTTTTGGAGATATTCTCTCTATGTTTTGGAGAGGGTTTTGAAGAACTTGGAGCTTTCAAGGGTTTCATCTTTAAGAAATTGGACTTGGGTCTCTTGGATTCTTCACTTTTGGCTTGTTTTAAGACTTAATCTTGCATAACCATTGATGGAAACTGATATTGGTATACGTCTTTATCTCTTTTACATGTGTAGCTAAAACCCCAATTCTTGGGTGTGATTTTATGAATATGTGTTAGATTAGTTGTTGGGTCTTGCTTGCTGATAGTCTATTTGTAGTTTAAATGTGATTTCGTTTAGTGGTTGTGGATGAACTTAATGAGGTTCTAGTTGCAAATATAATCTCATATATGTGTTTTTGGCTTGCTCGCGAGAGAGGTCGTAAAACTTAGACCAGTAAATTGATGACCAGTGCAAGTGGGTCGACATGAGGTTCAGCTCGAGAGAGTGAACCCTAGTCCCATGTCCACACACTCAGCTCGAGAGAGTGAGTGGGTTAAGGTGGAGGTTGTTCTTCATGCAGCAAGTGGGTGTCCGAGAGGAACCCGCTTGAAACGGGGTAAGTTGCTTGAGAGAGATCTTATCCCCCTTAAAGTCTAGCCTAGTCATAATTACTCTACGAGTTCTCTATCAAAAGCATGTACCCAATTATTTAGTCTATCCCATTTTCCATTCATATCCCAAGAATCCCCCTTTCATTTCTTAGATCTCTTTGTTAATTTTGCTGTTTTTTATTTACTTGTGACAAAACCCCCATTTGATATTTGATGGTTGCGTCACTCTTTTGTAACTTGTTATGTTCTCATTCACAAAAATCTTTAGCAACGGTTAGCTTAAGCACACTAATTTTCATGCCCACTCCCTTGGGACTCGACCTCAACCCTTGGTTGGGTTACTATACTATTGCACGATCGTAGACACTTGCATCGGAAGTTGTGTCCTTGATTACGCAAACATCACATATAAGCATGCCTTAAGCTTATATATCTTGATTTCCCATTATACATTTTTTTATAAGCTACAAACATAGTAGTCTCACTATTAAAGAATATGGAAATGATTGTCATAGATTATGTCCACAAGTTTATATCTAGTAACATATTTCTTAGCCATTCCGCTTCCTTTCCAACATCGGCTAATGTAATCAATTCAAATTTCATTGTGGAATGAGAAATGCAGGTTTGTTTCTTGGATGCCCAACTAATGGCACCACCCCTAAAGTAAATATCCAACCTAAAGTAGCCTTATTTTAATTTATACCTGTAATTCAACTCACATCAAAATATCCTTCTAATATGGTAGGAAAATCACTATAACATATGCCCAAATGTTTGATCTTTTTTAAATATACAAGTACTCTAATTATAGTTTTCCAATGAATGTTGTTTGAATTGCTTGTAAACCCTAAAAGTGTACCTACGACAAATGTTATATCAAACCTACTACAGTGCATTGCATACATTAAACTACCAATGCACTTGTATACTCTAATCGAGTCACTGTTCTTCCAATATTTTATGTAAGCTTTATACTCAACATATGAAGCTTTAGATTCCTCTATGTCCAAATGATTGAACTAGTTAAGTATCTTATCAATATGGTAGGTTTTTGAAAAAGTCAATCTCTTATTATTTATCTTGACTTTGATACCTAAGATAATATCTACTTCATTCAAATCTTTCATTTTAAAGATTGAAGTTAGTTACTTCTTATTTTCAGAGATTTCAAGAATGTTTGTACCAAAAATCAACATGTCAACACGTAAAGAAAAAATAATAACTCCATAATTTGTAAATTTGGAGAAAATACATTTATCAACAGTGTTATATACAAACCCATTTGATCATATCATACCATTAAATTTTTCATGTCATTGTTTTGGTGCTTGTATCAAATCATAGAGAGACTTTACAAGGCTCCAACTTTATGTTTATTACAATGAAGAATAAATCCTTTAGATTGTTTCATATAGATTTCTTCATTTAAATTTCCATTTAGGAAAACAATTTCAACATACATTTGATGTACATACAAATCATATATAGATGCCAAGGATAAAAGTACTCTTATAGATGTTATTCCTGCTATTGGAGCATATGTATCAAAGTAGACGATACCTTTATCTTGAGTAAAGTCTTTTGCAACTAACCTTACTTTGAATGTTTGTATTGATACTGTCTATATTATTGCCACGACCCGAAACTACCACCAAGTCGTAAATTTTTTCTTAAAGTCACAAGTGACCCCAAGCAAACCCTTGATACTGACATACGTCATGATAAACAACATATGAACATGTAAAAGAACTAAAATTACTAAGCAGGAGCATAATTATGGAATACTAGTTTAATATATTTCTGAACAAAGTTTTGTAATAGTAACTCTAACTGACTGTCTATGAAGCATCTACTAATACTTACTATAGGTAGCGAGGAGATGACCTTGATCCCCTTAATCAATACATACAAAAAGAATGAACCTACTAAGACAACTGACTCGAGTCCTCGAATTAAGAGAACTCATCACCTGCTCACTGGAAGCTATGATCCGACTAACTAGGATCATGATAGTAAGCACCTGAATGAAAAATATTGGTAAAAGAAGTATGCGATCAGTACTCTGAATGTATGAGTATGTGAGATATGCATGATAATCAGTAAAGCTAAGCATGATGAATCTGAAATGCTACATTGAATATGGAATTGAAATACATGAACTGATGCAATGACAAAGTAGTAAAACATCCAACATACAGATATTGAAACTGAAATAAATGAATGCAAGGTCTAAGAAATAATCTGAAAGACTGAACTATGGGAGATACTAAAACTGACATAAACCTTGTGAGCTACTACAAGGAGTTTAGTATACTGTCCCCATATCGAAAAGAAGGTGTCTAATACATTTCATAGGAGGGGACTCGATAATTGAGCTAATGTGGATCCACTAAATTAAAGTCTATTATGACTAATCCTATGACGACATATAGTTCAATGATCTAGGGATTGCTACAAAAGGTTCACAGATGCTGATCAAAATTCTCCATTCATAAAGTCACTCAGTGCTAAGTCTAACTCCCAACAAAAACATGCATACAAACTAGAAATAGTAATAATGTGATAATAATGAATTATAATGATAATTGATAAATACCCATTAACTCATAAATTATAATAACTAAAAATAATCTGAAAGACAATTTTACTGAAAGCATCTAAATCATGATAAACTGAGCTATGTATATGAAATAACATATTCTGAGTATAACTGAAAGACACTTTATCTGAGTATTGTTGGATTTGAGGCTAAACTATCTTGGTGGGAATCAACGAGTGTCATCCCGTCCATTTTGGGTCATGATAAATGGTATCAGAGCCTCATGTTCATAGGTCTCACGTGTGTACATGCCAAGTCTAAGTGATTTCTCAAGGATCGGTACGTAGACGTATGTACTTATCTTTGAGGACTATAAGAATTGTTAGGAAACTCTCTTTTTATTCATTTTTTCTTATCATGTGTGGTTACTTTCGCTAGTTCTGAGTTACCAATTATTGTTTGGTAGATATCGAAGAGTAGAGCTTCTATTTTCGATGGTAGAGAGAGGGAGTCCCCGAAGAAGTTTTTGAGACCCCAACTAGAGGAAGGGATAGGGCCCGAGCTAGATGTCATACTCGTGGTGTAGCACCGGTTAGGGGCCTGTGCCCATAGAGCGGCACCAGCTATAGGCTAAGCTAGAGAGGTCTCCCCTGAGCCAAAGATTGAGGCCGTTGAGGACTAGGTTCCTTCGGAGAAATGAGCTCTTTTGTTCTAGAATACCTTGTTGAGGATGCTAGGTGTGTTAGATAACTTCTCTCGAGGTGGTGCGACATGCATACCATAAGGTTCTCAAATAAGGGTGGGGGCACAAACCCAAGGTCAACGGTAGGGTCCTATTATTTATTATCAGGTGGGTAAACCACCACTGGTTCCTGCATCGAATATTGGGGCACATATTTCTCACAAGGTTATTCTGACATTAGCTGATTAAGAGAGGTTTCACAAGCTGAAACCACCCAGTTTTAGGATGGTAAGAGTGAGGATGCTCATGATTTATTGACCTTGTACCATAAGATTCTAGAGGTAGTAGGTATGGTTGATGAATATAGTGTTCATTTTCTTGCACTTCAGCTTCACGGACCCGCAAAAAAGTGGTGGAGGGCTTATGTGAGGTCTAGACAAGTTATATCTCCTTCGATGGAATGAGATGCATTCTCTAGTACTTTTTAGGAGTACTTCATTTCTTATAGTGTAAGGGAGGAGTGTCGTTTAAGATTTGAGGACTTGAGATAAAATAGCTTGTTCGATAAGAGTGTGAAGCCCATTTTTACGAATTATCCAGTCATGCTATGACTATTGTTCCAGATAAGGCAGAAAAAGTGTGATGTTTTGTGAGAGGGTTGACTTTCTCTATCAGATCTTATGTTTTCGTAGCATGTTGAGAGGGGGGATTCTTCAGGTCCATCGTGAGTACCGCCAAGTAGGCGTAGTTAATAGTTAGAGAGGAGTTTGGGGACCCTAAGAGGTCTCGATCGACTGGTTAATTTTCTTGTGCCTCATCTAGAGGCATAGATTCACAAAGAGGTCGTAGCTCTTTCCAACCTCATGGGCCTGTTCATATATCTATGCCAACAGCCGAGAGTGGGCAGACATTGTCAGGGTGTTTTGGTTTTGGCCGAGGTAGCCATGGTTTCTCATATGATTCACAGTAGCACTTTTCCACTTAATGGTTTTGTTATAGGTGTGAAAATATGGGTCATATGACTCGACAATGTCCTTTACTGACGCACTCGGGACCCTAACATACTTATTCAACTTCTTTAGCAAGAGGTTCAGTGACTTTGTTTAGGGGTCAAAGCATAGGCCAGTCCGATAGATGCGGGAGGGCTTTTGATAGTGGTATTACAACATAGTAGAGCAGAGGTCGCAGAGCCACTCAAATTGGAGGTGGTCGAGAGGGACAATGGTATGTTTTTTCCAAGGAAGCTATAGGGTAAGATATTTTATGATGTGATTACAATTTATAGGTATCGTCCCAATTTGCAATCGATATGTGTCTGCATTGTTTGATTCGGGTTCTACTTTCGCATATGTGTCTACCTATTTTGCTGCTAGGTTTGATATATTATCTGATTCCATGTATGTGCTTTTCTCATGTCTCTACACCAGTGGGTAAATCTTTAATTGTGGATCAAGTGTATTGATCCTATCTTTTTTCTTTTGTCAGGTATGATACTTGGGTAAAATTGATCATTTTGGGGATTGTAGACTTTGATATTATCTGGTATTGGTTGTCTATCTTTGCATCATGTTATCCTTGACTATTATTCTAAGAATGTGACCTTAGCAATGTTAGGTGTCTCGAGAGTTGAGTGTACAGGTGCTAGTGGTTCTTACCCTAGCAAGGTTATCTCCTTCGTTAGAGCTCAGAGTTGCTCAATAGAGGTGTTTGTCCTACTTGTCTTATTTCATTCAGATAGTAGTATTGAGCCACCTCCCATGGATTCTGTGTCCGTGGTTCAGGATCTTACATATGTGTTTCCTATTGATCTTCTAGGTGAACCTTCGGATAGGGATATTGACTTTTCCATTGACTTGAAGCCGGGTACCAAGCCCATCTATATTTCTTCTTATTGTATGGCTCCAACTGAGTTAAAAGGAATTGAAGGATCATTTGTATGATTTGTTGAGTAATGGGTTTATTCGCCCTAGTGTTTCTCCATGGGCTGCTCATGTGTTTTTTATGAGGAAGAAGGATGGATTCATGAGGATGTGTATTGATTATTGACAGATAAACAAAGTGAAAATGAAGAACAAGTATCCTTTTCCTCATATTGATGATTTGTTTGATCAGCTTTAAGGTGCATTTCTATTTTCTAAGATTGATTTGAGAATTTTTTATCATCAGCTAAAGATTATGGCATCGGACATCCCAAAGAAAGCTTTTAGGACTTGTTATGGTCACTATGAGTTTCTTGTGATGTTGTTCGATTCGACTAAGGCCCCTGCAACGTTCATAGAGTTGATGAACAGGGTGTTTCGGCCTTATCTGGATACCTTTGTGGTAGTTTTCATTGATGACATCTTACTGTAATCCAAGTTTGGGGAGGATCACGATTGGCATTTGAGGATTGTACTCCAGAGATTGAGGGAAGATAAGTTTTATTCAAAGTTCTCAAAGTGGGAGTTTTGGCTAGATTTTGTGGCATTTTTGGGACACGTGGTGTCCAAGGAGGTTCTTTAAGTTGATCCATCCAAGATTAAGGTAGTGAGGGGTTGGACCAGACCTACATCGGTAACTCAGATACAGAGTTTTATGGGACTTGCGGGCTATTACCGATGATTTGTGCGTAGCTTCTCTACTATTGCATCTCCCCTGACTAGATTCACTTGTTAGAGTGTGAGTTTATAGTGGTCTGATGAGTGTGAGGAGAAATTTCAAAAGCTCAAGACCTTGTTGACGTCGACTTCTGTTTTGACTTTACCCAAGAAGAGTGTGGATTTCACTATTTATTGTGATGCGTTTGGAGTCGGGTTAGGAGGTGTGCTGATGTAGAAGGGTAAGGTGATTGCCCATGCTTCTAGGTAGTTGAAGGCCTATGAGAGAAACTTTCATTCCCATGATTTAGATTTGGTAGCCATAGATTTTGTGCTTAAGCTATGGCGACATTATCTGTATGGAGTTCATAGCGAGGTTTTCACAAATCATCAGAGTTTTCAATATATCTTCAGTTAGAGAGATCTAAACTTTAGGTAGCGCGGATGGCTTGAGCTACCGAAAGACTATGACATCACCATCTTATATCATCCAGGGAAGGCCAAGGTGGTGGCCGATGCTTTGAGTAGGAATACCTCTTGCATGGAAAGTCTTGCCGCTATTAGTGTGGAGGAGAGACCATTGGCTAAAGATGTTCAGAGATCGGCCAACACTCTCGTCCATTTGTAGAATTTTGAGGACATGGGTGGTTTGATTGCTTTTATTGAGAATCGTTCTTCCTTAGTTGAGCAGATTCGTGATCGTTAGTTTGATGATGAGAAACTATGTCTCATTTGAGACAAGGTGATGAGAGGGGAAGCCAAGGAGGCTATCCTTGATTCTGATGGTGTCTTACAGATAAGAGGAAAGATTTATGTGTCCTAGGTGGGAGAGTTGATTAGAGAGATTCTTGAGAAGGCCCATTGTTCCTAATATTCCATCCATCCGGGTTCGACGAATAAGTATCATGACCTGAGTCAACACTATTGGTAGTGTGGTATAAATAGGGATATTGCGGATTTTGTTTCGAGGTGTTTGACTTGTCAATAGGTCGAGTGTGAGCACCAGCGGCTTGAAAGTATATCTTAGAGGATGTCTATTCCTTCTTGGAAGTGGGAGCGGATTACTATGGACTTTTTTGTGGGACTACCTACCACCGTGGGTGATTATGACTCCATTTGGGTGGTGGTTTATAGGTTTACCAAGTCTACCCATTTCATCCCAGTTTGGGTAAAGTATATGGAAGAGAAGTTAGTCGAGCTTTATATTAGTCTAATTCTGTGATTGCATGGGGTCCCAGTTTCTATTGTCTCAGATCGAGGTTCATTGTTCACTTCCCATTCCTGGAAGGCTCTACAACATGGTTTGGGTACTCAATTAGATATGAGTACATCCTTCCATTCTAAGACATTTGATCACTCCAAGCGAACGATTCAGGTGTTGGAGGACATGCTTCGAGCTTGTGCGATTGATTTTGGTACAAGATGGGATAAGCATTTGCCCTTAGCAGAGTTTTCCTATAACAACAATTATCATTCCAGTTTTCAAATGGCCCCTTTTGAGGCGTTGCATGGAAGATGGTGTAGATCTTTGAACGGATGGTTTTATTCAGGTGAGATTGACTCATTGGATACAGACTTTCTTAGAGATGATATGGAGTAGGTTCGTATGATCCAGGGTAGACTGTTGACAACCTAGAGTCGATAGAAGATTTATGTGAATCGGAGAGTTCGAGCCCTAGTGTTCATAAAGTGTGATCATTTTTGGCTCCGAATGTCACCCATGAAGGTTGTGATGAGGTTCAGAAAGAAGGGAAAGCTTTATCCTAGATTCATTGGGCCTTTTGAGATTTTGAGTCGTGTCGTAGAGGTGTCCTATAAGTTGGCATTGCCACCTAGTTTGTCCGCGGCGCATCCCGTGTTTCATGTCGTCATACTTCAGTGAAAGTGCAATGGAAGCATCGTTCATTCGGTGATGTGACTTGGGAGACAGAGTCTTATATGTGTGCCATATATCCTCAACTATTTGATACTCCAGGTACTTTATTTTGCTTTATGTTTGAGGACATACATGATTTTTAATGGTGGATAATGTAATGACTCTATTAGTACTTTTTTATTTTTTGTGGAAATTACTATTTTGCCCTATCGATATAGACCCCGAGCCTCTTATGTTTGAATTTTAAAAATTTGGTTTTGAACTTTGAGTTTAAAGTTGAGATTTTTGGTCAGTTTTGAGTTTGAAAGGCTAAGTTGTTAAGAAAGTGGCTTTCGGTGTCTTTAGGAGTTTCGAGTGTCAAAATAAAATTCTGTCAATTCCATCAGTCCAAAATGTAAAATCTGATTAGTGAGAGTAGTTAATCTCAGTTTCCGCATCTTTTTGAGGATTTGAGGTCCTAATTTGTGAAATTATGGAATTTTAGCATTTTGGTTGACTTTGGTCAGCATGTGGGGTTCGGATGTTCTGATAGGGAGTTTGAGAGTTTTGTTGGATTTGTGATATGATTTTAGGCCTAGGTAAGGTCTTGGTTAATTTTTTAGAGGTCCCAATTTTTTTAGCCTTTTTAGGCGTGAGTTAGTTTCCGATGGTCTTCTCCGATGTCGGGTCAAGGAAACCTCGGATCAGTGTTTTGACGGTTCCACTGAGTCTGAAAAGTCGAGTATAATTGATTCACATATGTAGTTTCTGTGAACGGGGTTTCAAACAAATCCCGAGGGTCCTTTCTGTGATTTTTAAGTTGGTTGTTTTGTGTTCTAGTGCAACTCTCCTCATTCGCGGAGCTTGTGGAGCGTTCGCGGAGGGGAAGAAATGAGAACCCCGCATTCATGGAATCTTGACTGCGTCGCGAGAGACCTGCCGCATTTGCAAAAGTCCAGGTCATTAAAACCCGCATTTACAGGCAGGGGTCCGCGTTCGTGGAGGACCCTTGGTAGTGTTTAAATCCAAATTTCGGGGTTTCTTCCCCATTTTCATTTTTGGAGCTTGGAGAACTCGGTAGAGGCGATTTCAAGTGGGTTTTTTCGAGATAAAATTTTGGGTAATGTTTCTTAATTCTAATTCTTCAATTACCCATTATTATTATTTAATTTATGAGCTTAAATCAAGATTGCGGGTTGATAAATTGGGGGTTCTTTATGAACTTGAGTAGTAAATGTGAGTTTATGAACTGATTTTAAGACTTTTTTCGAAACTATTTTCTCTAATGATTTGTTAAAGCCTTGAGTGATGTGCCAAATATTAAAATTCGGATTCAGACCTTATTTTGGAATTGGGTATTGTGTTGAATGACCCACCTTTCAAGGGAATTGTTGTGGGTGTTGTTGTTTCCGGAAAGTGATTGTGAATACTTGTTTATTTATAGATTGTGTGGCTTTGAAAGTGATTCAAAAGAGGAAGACTCAACTCTTGGATTGATTGTTTAAGTCAAGTGGCTTCCTAAACCTTGTACTTTCTAGTTGAATTTGTATGTTTTCTTCGTTGATTGTGTGTTGGGAGTAATGGGAAAGAGGTGAAGGGTTTAAATTGTCCACTTATTATATCTAAATGAATAAATAGGGGTTGACATGAAAAAGGACTATGTGATGAACATGATGATGTGAATTGCCTTATTGTGTCCCTTGTTGATAGATTGAGGAAGTTCTTGAAAGCATGATTGTGGACTTGAATTGTATGATTTGGCGTCTCTTCCATGTGGTGTGATATTGATTATATAAATTGATTGTAAACACTGTGATGAGGCATGTGATGAGTTATTATGCCGAGGTCTTTGCTGGCGAGTGTTATTATGTCGTGGTCTTTACTGGTGAGTGTTATTATGCCGAGGTCTTTATCGGAGAGTGTTATTATGTTGAGGTCTTTGTCGGCGAGTGTTATCATGTCGAGGTCTTTGCCGGTGAGTGTTATAGAGATGATGGGAAATGGTTTCGGTTAGTGACGATCATTGTGACATGAAACACATGAGGGTGACTTACTTGTAGATTGTGATTGATGTAATTTTTATGTGTGACTGAACTACTTTTCATTGAGATTGACTTATTTGATTTGTTTGATTGTTGAACTATGAATATTGGGCATGTGAGCCGTGTATTGTAGAATTACTAGGTTGGACTAATTTCTGTGCAGGTTGTAGTTTTAGGAGGTTCGGTTGGAGTGTAAATGGAATTATATTTCTAGCTAGCTGCGTTGTTCATTAGGTTATCTGTTGGGTGTTGACACCCAATTTTGACCCTCCACAATATAGATTAATCATCAAGCTTATTCATTTTCAAAAGATTTAAAATAATTAGGTTTTATTAACTTCCAAATATTTTTTCAAGCTATTTTTATGTAATTTTGTCAATTTTGGAATATATTTATTTAATTTTGGATATAATTAGTATATTTTATGAATGTTCTAAAGGCATCTCATAAAAGATTTTATTTCTTAATTAAATATTTTAGTAAATTAGTTTAGTTTAAAGTTATGGTTATAGTTTTGAATAACTAGGTTTATAATTAGTTTACTTATTTTATTTCAATAAGATTAAGAAGCTCGTTAATTAATTATATTAACTCATCTTATTTGAGTTTGACCAAATTTTCTAATTAACTCAATTTGGTTAACATTGTAACTTCATAAGGCTATGATTTCGATCAATTTGGTCAAATCCTCAATTAAAAATCTAGCCTCTTTTATTATAATTTTAACCACTTGCTTACCTCACCCTAAACCCATTTGTGATAGACCATTTTGGGCCTATTTCTTGAGCAGCTATTTTCAGCCCACTTATCAGCAGCCCACCTTATTACAACAATACAATAGTAGCCCAAGCTCATTCCAATAAAAAGACTCAGCGTACAATACAACTGAAAACGTGTCGTTAGGCCTACCCTTAGCACAAAAGGGTCACATATCTGTTTAAAATGCACAATAACTGTTTGTATGCTATAACTGATTGTGTGAATATGTTGCTTTGTTTGAGGATTCTCTAGCCCACTCCTTTCGGAAATTTCTCTAGAACCTTAAGCACAAACATCAAGTGACTATCGGAAGTGAGTCCAAATAATTCTTGAGTCTTTAGTTTCCCAACAAAATTCGAACTTCACTTTTAAATCCTAAATCTTACTCTCTCATCTCATAAAAGGGTTGTTTCTTCATATCAAATGAAAAAAGAGATGCAAGCTAGTCGAACTACGTAGGACCTGAATTCTCCTCTGTGAGATACGTAGGCAACCTTTCAAGGCTCGGTCCTCATTTTTTGAGAAATTCTATTTTTCCAACTCTTGCAATTAGATTTGAATTTCATCTCAATCGAAAATCAAAAGTATGTCAATGAAAGATTCAAAGGGACCTTGGCTTCACACAAGACAACCATTGTGATTCACTGGACCCAAAATCAAATAGATAAATTTATCTCTAATAGTCATTTTCTTGTGGACTAGACCCAAAAACTCTTATGTGTTTGCAGTCATCTATGTGATATTTTGTATTATTTATCATGTACACAGACTAACATGTTTATCTTTTGAGTTATTTTCCTTTTGACGTAGCCAATACTTATCCGTGTTGAGAAAATGGCATAACATCCATACTTCACAAGGTTTAAAGACCCCAAAGTTTCCTTCTCCGACCAATGTTTGTCAAAAGGCAAAGAAAAAGTCGTTGAAAATGCTAAGAATACTGATTCAACTGAAATTAATGTGAATGAGCCTATCATTGTTGAACAGAACAGGTTGATTGCATAATTGTTCATTTAGATTGATGAAATGGATAAGACCCGAGATTTGACAAATCTGGTTATCATTGCCAACACTTCTACTCCACAAAATGAAAGCCCTCTACTTTATTTTTCTACTTCGAATCCAACATTTGAACGTTTTCCTAACAATTCATCCATTGCTACGATTCCAAAACCTCTCATCATCAACCTAATAATCCCTAACCCATATCATGCTTACTCCTCACTCCAAAAGTTACCTACTCCTCAAAATCCAAATACCACCAGTCTCCAGAATTTTCCTCCTGTCCATTAAATCCCTACTCAAATTGTTCAAAACCCACTTATTACTCCACTCATACCTCTAAAAACCATTTTTCATATTCCAACATCGTCAGAATTATACACTCCATTTACCACATATTTTGAACTCGATCATTATGAGAAGAAGGAGAAGAAGTGGAAGATCATAAAAGAAAAGGTTGAACAAAGCCTCAAAGATGAAGTGATGAATGCAATAAAGGACTTTCAATACACCCTAGACATTGTTGGATTGAACTATGAAGACATGTGCATCCATCCATATTTGGAGCTTCCAGAAGGTTTTTAAGTACCAAAATTTGACACTTTTATTGGAGTTGAAAATCCTTTGACTCATTTGAGGGCTTATTGTGACCAAGTTGTGGGAGTAGGGAAAGATAAAGCTTTGTTAATGCGACTCTTTAGTAGAAGTCTAAAAGGATAAACTTTGAAATGGTTTATTTCTAAAGAAATCAAGCAGTGGCTGAGTTGGAATGTTTTGTCTAAAGACTTCATTGAAAGGTTTGGTTACAATGTAGAATTTATTCTTGGTTGATACTCTTTGGAAAGAATCAAACAGAATTCTACTGAAAGTTATCGAGAGTATGCCTACCGTTGGAGAAGAGAGGTTGCAAAGTTTAGGCCTCCCATGACTGAGAAAGAAATTATTGACGTCTTCATACGCATTCAAGAGCCGCAATACTACAATAAGATGTTGCTCATTTTAGGAGGGAAGTTCAATGAGATAGTCAAAATTGGTAAGGCTATTGAAGACGGTCTCAAGACCGGAAACATCATTCGAATGACTTCCCAAGATGAATCGTCAGGATCATTGAGGAGGAAAAGGGAAGATGGTTCCTCTATCTTATTTGAATCGAGCCAAAAATCAAAGAGACATGTCGGTCCAAACCCTATCCTTTAGCTCCGTAAGATCCTTACCGCATCTTTTATGTCCAACCAAATTACCAAGCTCCACTTTCATATTACCCAAATGTTCAACCAAATTACCAAGTCACTTTGCCAAATTGCCCAAATGCCCCTCCTAGCTACCAAACTCTACAATACCCAAATTTTCAAACACCAGCACCTACTCGCCAAAATCTTCCACTTTATCATCAAGTACCTCCACCTCCATGAAAAAATTACAATCTTCCTCATCCAAAACATGAGAAGAAACCTTCTCGAGTCCTTACTCCTTTGGTTGAAAGTCCAACTCTTTGAGAGATTGAAAGCAATTGGTCTGATACAAACAATTGATCCAAAAAATGTTAATGTCAATTCTAGACATTACAGGGCCGATCCTCATTGTGCTTATAATTCAGGAGGTGATGGACATACCACTGAGGATTGCATCAACTTGAAGCATAATTTTGAATACTTGATCAATCAAAAGATTGTCACTCTCCAAACTGTCACTTCTAGTGCCAACAATAATACATTGCCGAATTGTGGAGGGCTTACTATTAACATGATCATGGTCGAAGAATATTGGTGTATGGGTAAAGGTGTAATACCTATCAACCTGGACAACCTTGATAGAGTTGTAACTTCTCTAAGCATAAGTGAGAAATATAAATTTGCGATCATGGAACCCCAACAAGTTTTTGCTTTAGTGCCAAGAGAGGGTCAAAACAAGAAGGAGATTAATCATGTTCCACCAAAGGCTTTGCCTAATTTGTATCAGTCTTTTCTAGTAGGGGAATATGCCAATGATGACGGTCTTGGAGAAGGAACTGGGGGTCTTTCTAAGGTTGTTGATGGTGGGCTGGAGAAATTGATTGAGACATCAACCATACGAGATGTCGAGCCAATGGAGCAAGTTCTTAATTGGACTTCCACTCCGCTCTTGATTCCTCACTCATCTTGATAGACAAAGATGAATTTTATGCTATTTCTAAAATCGGTGGTAGTCCGAATAAGGCCACGGATCCACCTTTTATGTCACTTTACCTAATTATGTTTTAATTTCCCTCATAATATTTGAAAAGGGAAAAATGGCTCCTAGTCATGGCCAAAGTTCGTTGTTCTTTTTTACCAATGAAAGCCTCTTCTATTGCGAAAATTTATTCACTTGCTTTTATTTTTTTATCTAACAATCTTTGTTTTCAGTAAATCTAATTTAAAATTTGTCAACATCATGTGAATGAACAAAATAGAGTATATGAAGATGAGTTTGAAGAGTACGACGAGGATATCATGATATTCAAACACCTTGTCAAAGAATTGAAACAATTTGAGAATCAGAATAAGTCGAATCTGAATGAGACAGAAACTTTGAACCTAGATATGGATGAATATATCAAAGAGGCACGACTCAATGCCTATCTGATAGAAACTCTACAAAGAGAACTCATTGATTTGCTTAGACAACACATCGATACATTTGTTTGATGACATGTCGTGGTTGAGCACAGTCAGTTATCTCACAAGTTGCCAATCAACTCAGATGCTATCAAGAGCTATTAGATTTGAAGATACAAATTTTCTTTTATTTATTTCCCTGTGATCGCATCATTTGCTTGTATTCGTCTCATGTTTTAAAGTTAGAAAATTATCTTTTGTAATGAACTACGTTTGACCTGAATTCTCAAAAATGAGATACGTAGGTGGCATGTGTCGGCTTCAGTCACCCCTTTATTCATTTTTAATATTTCTCCGTTGACTTGAACTACATTCGACCCAAATTCTCAAGAATGAGATACGTAGGTGGCCTGTGACGGCCTCGGTCATTTTCTTTTTAAATCTCTTATTTCTGTTAATCCTTGAAAAGGGGAACTACGTCTGATCTGATTCCTGCCTCAATGGGATACATAGGCGCCATAATAGTTTGGTCATATCTCCCGTAAGATTTCTATTTTCCTTTACAATAGAAACTGGGACAGAATTTTTGGAAGGTACTAAAAAATTATCAAGAAGAGAATCTCTCCAACAGTCAAGACTAAGATACATTATGAGTTGCAATTGGGACAAATTTTTTGAGAGGGTCTCAAAAATTCTACAAGTCATATATCAATAGTTTGAGATACGCCAAGACATCTAACTGAGACAGAAATTTTTGAGGATGGCCTCAAAAATTTCTTCAAACATCACTAGAATCTGTAGTAAATTTTGAATATATCGGGCATGATTAAAAGTTTAAAGCTCACTTCAAATGCTCTCTGGTATCGCTAAAGTTCGTAGTCAACTTTCGCAATCTCCGGCACTGTTACAGTCTAGAGTCAATTGCAAAACTTTCCGATTATAGTAGAATTTGGGAGGGCCATGTCAGAAATTTCTCAAGCTTTAAGGATCTTTTGAATTCTCCAGAACAAGCTATCAGACACGTCAAAAGTTTTGAACCAAGGACATTCATTTAAGCTATGCATGACATGACATTTGGCAGTGACCTTTCCTAAGTTGATTTTTTGAAAATCCTTTTTTTAAAAGATTTTTAATATGTCAAATATTTTGTATAATTTCATCTTATGTCTATCGAATAGCTAGAAATCGGAGCGATCAATCGAAGATAGCAAGACAAGGAGCAAGCAATCGAAGAAGTAAACACAGATCAGTTTGTTTAAAAACTAACAATTTTTCTGTGGATGCAGATTTATAAGAATGCCACAAGATCATCATATTCCTCCGTTCAATAAATTCGGAGAAGTCAAAAGGGTGAGGAGATCCCCAAAATTGACAACTTTTATGTGGATGCAGGAAAGTCATTGAAGTTTTTCAGAAGAAAAGAAACAGTTCAGAATACTAGCAAAAACAATTCAATAAAATCTCCAGCAAAACATGAGTCACAATGAACACAAAATATTCAAAATAGGAAAAAGTGAAAGCATCACTCTCAAGATATACAAGCATCAATAAAGACATCGAATTACATTTTTCAGCATCAAGGAAGTTTGAAGAATATTCACAAATCCCATCGATATTAGATGTGGTAATGTGAACCACCCAGAGGGACATCGTCGTTATCACCACCCAGAGGGATATTTCTACAATATTATCAAATAAGATAGTACCATCACCCAGAGGGACATCGTCTTTATCACCCAAAGGATACCATATCATTAAATGAGATAATACCATCACCTAGAGGGACATTCATTTTATCAATGGAGCATCAACGTCATTCCCAGTGAGACCTTATCTTAATCCAGCATCAAAAAGTCATCATCAAATCCATTTCCCAATGAGGCCTTATCTTCATTGAGCACCTGGAAGTCATCATCAACGTCATTGCCTAATAAGGCCTTTTTTTCATTTAGTACCGGGAAGTCAGCATCATCCTATCATGGAGCAACATCATCCTACCAATGGATCATCGTCATCCTATTAATGAAGAATTGTCATTGCCCAGTGAGGCCTTATACTTATTCATTACAGGGAAGTCGTCATCATCGTCATTTTCCAGTGATGTGTTATCTTCACTCAGCACCGGGAAGAATTATCATCTTATCAATCAAGCATTAAGCGTCATTACCCTATCGATGTAGCATCATGTAGTTCTATGATCCTACCAATGGATCAACATCATCCTACCAATGGGCCATCGTCATCTTACCAATGAATAATCATCATCTTATTAATCAAGCATCTAAAACAGCATCCTACCAATGGATCAACATCATCCTGCCAATGGATCACCAATGAAGAATCATCAACTTATCAATCGAGAATCGTCATCATCGTTCTATCGATGTAGCAGCATCATCCTACCAATGGAGTATCATCATTCAATCAATGAAGCATCGCCATCAACAATATTACATTAACGAGAAAGTCATTATCATCGTAGAATAATATCAATTCATTATCTATTACGTCAAAACCGATGGAGGCTGACGTTAGAATATTTACAAAAAAGAACATGTGTCGAATATGGTAAAACATATCACTTCTCTATTCAAATTATAGTTTCTACTAACAAGTTTATTTTAGTACTTGTCGAGCGCATCCAAGAGGATGAATTCTCAAATCAAACCACAGGTGCGGACGACATAAAAAATGATGCAGCATAATGTGAAACTTTTTCTTAGCAGCGAACTGGGACATATTCCGAAGAGGAGTATAAAACTCTTAGGACGTGAGCTGAGGAGTGACTTTCACCACAATAAAAATACACCCCTATCAGAAGGCATGTGGGTATTTCCTTGGGTTTATCAGTTTCTATTTTGCATCTGAAACTTTAACTCTCATTGGGGGAAAATTTTCAATCTGAGTGACAATACACAAAGAGCTTTGGAAATTATGTCATTGTAAGTTCTTACTTATGGGTGTGAAGTGCACCACATTCATGGCTAAGAAGTTACATGCTTCTTTTTCATACTCGAGTTATTTGTTACTCTTCCAGAATCCAAGGTTATCGAGCATACTGGATTTCCTTTTCAACCAAGAGTCGAACTACAAACAGCTGATTCCCTGAGTTGAGGGATATGTAGGCGGGAACCATGTCGAAAACTCGACTGTATTCCAACATTCTCTCTTAAATCTTATTTCTGAACGTTTTGATCTCTTTATAATTTGGTATCGAGATAGCTTCTAAATTCTTTCATAATCATGCGTCAAATAAAGCGTATCTCTAGCGAGGTGCGTCCCTCTCTCCTCTCCATGTGTCCTCTCTATACAAGAAGATTCTCAAATAAGGACAGATGGAGCAATCTCGTAGCCTCGTTCGCCCTTCTCTCAAAATTAGATGACCCATTTTGATCTACCGTTTGATTCGTACTATTCTAGATCTCCAGCCTTATCTTCTAAGAGATTTTGAGTTTCGAATTCAAAATGGCCCTAATTCATTTGTTTCTCCCCCCCCCCCCTTCAATCCCCATTTTTCTGCCTATATATATCCTCTATTCTCTTCGTTCAAAGGGGGTTGAGAAAATAAAGGTTGGAAAATATACAAAAGAGACTGAAGAAAGAAGAAAGAAGAAAAATAGAGTAGTTCATAAGAGGAATCTTGATTTCCATCGTTGCTAAGCTAGGAATTCCAAATATCGAACTTGTGTTTTGAGCTTCATGTTTCTTTTGCATCGGAGTTTCATCAAAGTTTTTCTCATCTGAGCTTTAGGAGGGAAGTGGACTTCAACTCGTCGTCTCAGTTCCGTTGCTTCGAGAAAGGTAACATCTCTCCCCTCTTTCACGTTTTTATTTAGATTTTAAGTGTTGTGTGTAAATCCTTTTTTATGTGAAGTCTCTTTGGTTTCGTCTTTGTTCTCCCTTACTTTGATTATAATACTCATGGATGAAATCTTGTTTTAGCTTGAATACTAGTGTTTGATTTATTCTTGAATATTCTCGCTTATATTTTGAAGTCGGTTAATCGATACTTTGCATCACCTTGTTCAAGCATTATGTTGGAAAGTGGTGTTAATCAAGTGTATATTTTTTGTTTCTATTCTTTTCGATTTGAACCATATAAAAATGATTAGTTGTTATAAGTTTTGACATAGTTGGGCTTACTTTTTGTTGTTGTGTATAGCTTGAGAATCCTGTTCTAATTGTAGCTACATTTTGATGTTGCTTCCTATGATTTTGCTAAGTTCAAAATAGGGTGAGAGTTGTTTTCCTTAGAGTTTACATTTGTTAGTCATTTGGTTGCTACTTTGTTTTTTTCTCTTCCATTCTTGGCATGTCTTAACTCATGATTGTTCAAAATCCTTATCGTCCTCCTCGATATATCCTTGCATGTGATAGTTTAAGATTGATTTTGCTTAGTCTGTTGGCTCATCTATTCCGCCATAGCTTACTAGAGTAGTCCTGCTATTGTATGCCTCAACTCGTTCTAATTAATTGGATCTTACTGTCAAAAAC
The DNA here is from genome assembly GCA_036250505.1 of Solanum acaule. NCBI lineage: Eukaryota > Viridiplantae > Streptophyta > Magnoliopsida > Solanales > Solanaceae > Solanum > Solanum acaule. The sequence goes on from JAJOOR010009440.1 coordinate 31,084, forward strand.
ATGTTTGCTCTAGTTCGTTATATAAGTTATGAGATTTCGGTATGAGCATATGTCATGAGTCAAATTATGATTTATTTAGAGGTTCACAACCTAGCAAATATATGTCAATTTATTTTGTTCATGCATTCTGGGAAGTGCAAATTTTATATATGACATATATTAAACTAATATTTTCAAGTTATAGCAGTAGAATTAAACTTTCAAGTTGTAACATTAAAAAATTTCAGGTTGTAGCAGTTTATAAAAAAAAAGTTTTTTTAATAATTGAAAACACTTGTTTTGAAAAAAATAAAAAGATAAAAAAATTATAATAAATCGTTTCTTAAGAAAAAAAGGTAAAAAAATGGAAATAGGGGTGTTAATTAAATTTGAATTGATTGAAGATAATTATTAATTAGCATGAATTAAGGAAATTCAAACTAATTCAGAATATTCAGTTTCCTTAATTCACTCTAATTTGTTAAAATTAATTAAAAATTCTGATTTTATCCATTTTTTCTTCCACGTTTCTCTCTCGACGATTTTTTCCAGAAATCTTGTCACTGGCCTAGCAATTAATTGAAGTTTTTTTTGTGCTTAAAAAATCTTGATTTTGTTGTGATGGACAACTACTTATCTATATTAATTAAACATGGTGGAAGATGGAATCCTTCAGGTTAGTAATTATTATAGTTTATTGTTTGTACTTGTATTTCAGTGGAATGAAAAAAAAACAGCAATGAAACTATAAATCACATTTTGTGATTTTATTTTTGTAAATCGTCACTATAATTAGGATGAGATGTTTTTTTGTATAATCAATACATTTTGTTCATAATACGTATTAATTATTGTGAAACTGTAATATTAGTGATTTTGTTGGTACGTTTCTGTATTTCTTTTGTTTTTTGGTTATTTTGTATACTGTCAAAACCATGATTTTGTGAGAATTTGGCGCAATATATGAATGATTTTAGAATAAATGTTTGAATAGAAATAGTTTTATTGTTGTAAATTAGGTATGTAGATTAAAATTATAATATTGAATACTGTTTTTTTTTCCTAAAAATATAAATTAAATGTATAGTTCTGAATGAATTTGATAGTATAAATGGAATGAAATTGGTATGAAAGTGTGTTCACTAATGTGTAAAAATAGTTATTTAGAATTTTGAAGAATTGTATGCAAAGTGTTTTAAGTTGGTATGAAATTTGAAATTTTATTGTCTATATAAGTTTTGTCGAGTGTGTATAAATCTGTGTGAGAGGAATGAACTATTTGGTATGAGATATGTATAAATTTGGTATGAAGGGTGATTGTTTGTATGAAATGTGTATTAAGTGGGTATGAAATGTGAAATATTTCTTTTTTATGAAATCTGTTTTGGAGTGTACTGTCTGAATGATATTTGTATGAAAAAATAATGACGAGTGTGTATAATTTTGTTGTTATTATAATGAATTTTGTGGATGAAATTTGTATTGTCTTTGGTATGAAAAGTTAATATAAATACAACATATTTCTAATTGCTTTGTATTATGTAAGTCTAATTGTATTAAGTGGGTATGAAATGTGAAATATTTTTTTTTATGAAATCTGTTTCGGAGTGTACTATCTGAATCATATTTGTATGAAAAAATAATGATGAGTGTATAATTTTGTTGTTATTACAATGAATTTTGTAGATGAAATTTGTATTGTCTTTCGTATGAAAAGTTAATATAAATACAACATATTTCAAATTGCTTTGTATTATGTAAGACTAATTGTTATTTTTTTTAAAATGAAACAGGGAATATGTTGATTTTCAGATGGAAGGGATTATATATGAATCTTCTAGTCTTTATAGTGGTCTAGTAAGTGTGATAACATCACAACTTATGATAGATGTTAATATTAATGATATAGAAATAAAATATATAGTTAGTGATCGATGTCCACCTGTTAGTATCCACAATGATGTTGGTGTGCGGGTTTTTTTAGATCAAAAGAAAACTAATGTAGATTTCTTTACGAAATATCCATTGTGCATAACTTTGAAGAATATAGCAACGGATAATCAATGGATGTCGTCAAGTTGGCCACAACAGGACGACATGTTCAAATTATCCTGTGCAAAAATAATAATTATTTATTTGTTTATACTATATAAAAAAATTATTTTATTTTGTCTTTTATACTCATGTTTTGTTTTGATATGAAACATAATTGGTGTGAAATGCATTATAACTAAGTGTTTAATATACTGTTCATTTCTTATACGCGATTAATTCATTAATCATACCAATTGCATATTGTTGGAAATAAAATTTATTCTAGTTTAATATATAATATATTGTTAATATTAGTGATAATTATACAAGATAATTACAGTATGCATTTGGTATCCTGAGTAATTAATGTAAGTTATCATGAATATTAATTTGGTTTCCAACTGGTGTCCTACTATAAATAAAATTAAAACAAGATGTAATTGATGTTGGTGCAAAAATTGATGATCGTTGTTTCAGATCGTCAGATTCGTTTCTTCTAGTATTTATACAAAGTGTATACCAATTTCATACATCTTTAAAGTACTTACTACATGCTTGTTACGATAATATAATTTTTAATTAGTAATAATTTGGTATCCATAAGGTGTCCAACTTGAATAAATATAAAACAAGAGTTAATTGAGGTTGTGACAAAATACAATGATCACTATTTCATACATGTTGGATACCAACTTGATTCATTTTTATTTTTTTTAGAATATGAAGTAAACAAAATCAATCATGAATGACTTTGGATGCAATATGTGTACAGTTTGGATATCAAACATAAGACAAAGTTGGTTCATGAACTCTAAATTAGTATTCTTTTTTAATCTAGTTAGTAATACACATTAATATCATTAAGTCTAAATGTTGAATCCAATTTGTATGCAATTTGTATATAAATGTCATCCTGAAAAATGTTATATTCAATGTGTAATATATCTCCCAAATAGTGAATCAAAATGGTATGAAGTCTGTATATTATTAGTATCCTGAAATTATAATAGCCAATCAGTAATTCATATGTAGTGTAACACCCCAGAAAAATTTTCAAACTGAGACTCGTACCATCATTCGTTGTGAGTAGGATTTTACCAAGGAAATTAAATTTTTTGAGTGTTAAGGTCACTAGATGTAGCACCTTGAGTTTCAAGAAGAATTAAATTGGAAATAGCAAAATCTGAAATTTTGCAAGTTATGCTTAAGTATGAGTTTTGGGTCGACTTCAAATGACCATAACTCCTAGCTCAGGATGAGTTAGGTGTGCTACCAGATATTGTAGCGAATATCTTTGAATTATCTTTCCAACACCATCGAGTTTGCTAAGTTTCGAGGTAGGATGAGTGAGATATGACCTTTTGAAGTTGGGCTGTCTAGATAAGGAAAGTCAAAACCGGATTTTAGAGGGGTATTTTGGTCTTTTCCTTGCCCAATCAGATTTAGTTCTTTTTTATTAAGTTTTTTAAGGGTCTAATCCTATTAGGTTTAGTTTTATAATCCTAAAATTAGCCTAGGGTTTTAGTTGAGAATTCAAGAAGAGAAAAGAAGAGAAAAGAGGAGAAAAGAGGAGATGATCAAAGCGTTCGTCGAGAGTCTTACGTTTTGTTGCTAATTTTCACCATGGGTTTAATCCCTAAGAGGTATGTAAGCTTCCATAGTGTTGGATTTGTTCACCCACACGCCAAACATATTATTTTCAGCGAAATTTCATTCTTGAAGTTAAAAGATTAGAGTTCTTGATGAGTTCTTGATAGGTGTTCTTGAGGTTCATTCTAAATCTTGTTGTGTTGGGTTGTTTGATGATTTATTGAGATTAAATTGAGTAACTTGAGTGTTGTTTTCAATAGATTAGAGTGTAATTAATTCAAGTAATCGAATCCAAGTGATTGGGGAAGAAACCGTTCGATTTTAGGCGAAATAGGGTGAGAAAACGAGCAAGGAAACTTGTTGAATTTTCTGGGTTGGGGCCTAGCGTGATGCGCCTGCCAATTCGCCCCAAACCCACCTTTGAAGTTTAGGGGCTGGTTCCCCGCGCCACCCATAGCGCCAGGGTCGCCTACCCTACCCAGTTTGTCGTCGGTTACCCCGTTTGAGTTTGTTTAAAGTGCACCTTCACTCCTTTTCGATTCTAACTACTCTAAGCTACTTATAAACACCTAAAATCATTCCTAACATGATCATAATCTTGAATTCATAATTCAAATTCAAGGTAGAGTTAAGAGTTAAGTTTTGAGAATTCATTCGAACATTTCGAGAAAGTCCATTTGAGTCATTTTGTGGAGTCTTCTGCAACTTCTAGTAATTTATTTCAAGACTCGAGAAAGTGAGTATGAGAATGAGGAGAATGTATTCATGAGTCAACTTTGTCATCATGAGATCTTTCATATCATGAACCATAACTCTTGATTTCATAATTCACATTCAAGAGAGAGTTAAGAGTAGAGTTCAAGAAAGCCTTTGAGTTCAATTGTGAAACCTTTGAGATCCGTCAACAATTTGAGGTAAGTTTTGAGTAAGTAAGTATGAGAATGAGAAGAGTTGTATACATGAGTTCCATAATGTTATGTAGACCTACGAGTCAAGTCGTTCATGCCATTAAATTCCGCACGAACTCCAGAAGTTGAGTATCTATGAGAGTAGTAATATTTTCATGTCCTAAGTCTTAAGTATTGAGTTTCTAACCCATTTGAGATTGCATTCCTAATCATGATACTATTACATGTTACCCATGAAGTCCTTGAGTTGAATTGTTCATGCCCATAATTCCACATGAACCCTATAAGTCGAGCAGTCTTGAGACGAAGAGTATCTTTGAGTCCTTGAGTTGAGTAGTTCATGCTCATAAATTCCGCATGAACCCTCTGAGTTGAGCATTCTTGAAGTGAGTAGTATTATTGAAGTTCTTGAGTTCCAAGTACTTAGTTCTATCTATGGTTATTGAAAACCTTGCATTGAGTCGTTCATGTCCATAATTCGGCATAAACCATATTTTAAGAAGTCTTTTACAAACGTTTTAACTTTATTTTAAGACTTAAGTTTTGAGTTAAGCAAAGAGCAAAGAGTTGAGTTCATTTCTTCAAAAGTATATAGGGAACTAAGTATTCCCCAAAGAGTTTATAAATGTTTTCACATTTGAGCAAGAAAAGGGAACATCGATTCCAAAAGAGTTTTTAAGCTAAGTTTTGAGTAATTATCTCAAACCAAAGAAAGAAGTTGTTTTAAAACATATAAGCTAAGTATATTTTTGGGAGTAGTATTGAGCACCTATATGGGGATGCGAGTTCATATTAACTCAAGTCTCCATAAACCATATAGCCATCATGGGTATTAATGGGTCATACTTTTTAGATGATCACATAAGTTAAGCTAGTGGATCCACTAAGTTAAGCGTTCTAGATGATGGCAAAGTATAGGACAGTTCTGGCAGCGTGGGCAAGACGTTGTATCACCGCTTAGGCTCATAGTGGTGGTTGTCGGTTAGAGAAACTCGCACAAAAATTATATTACTTTATTATATAAGTAAAGTTGATTTTGTTATTGCATTTTCTTTAACGGACTAAGTTGTTTTACTGTTTTATAAAGCTTTCCATATATTGCATGTGTATGGTTGCTTTATATTGAGTTGAGTACCAAGAGTCGAATATCATATCTTTGAGTTGAGTATCTAATCTCTGCGTTGAGTTTCTTATTCTTGAGTACTTCTGAGTTGAGTAAGTTGAGTAGTTTTGAGTATCCTTGAGTATTCCTTGAGTTGAGTAAGTTTGAGAAGAGGTAAGTATGTTTCTATTTTATCAAGGTTCAAGCTTATGTTTATGTTTTAGAATTCCCCTTACATGCTCGTACATTCCATGTACTAAGCCATTTGGCCTGCATCTTCTCATGATGCAGACACAAGTATTCAGGATCATCAACAGGAGCTTCGTTGATACATCCGAGAGTTCGAGTTAGCTATGGTGAGCCTCCTTGCTTCCAAAGGATTTCATTTACCTTTAAGTTATATCAGTTGTTAGGATGTCGTGGGTCTTGTCCCGACTCTCATCTTTATCAGTTAGAGGCTTCATAGATAGTCAGTATACTTGAGAAGTCTGTATTATTCATTTATTTTATTAAATGTTTTAAAGACATAAGTTGCCTATTTTATGGCAAGTTGTATATATTAATTTATTCTAAGTTTTTCATTTGAGTTAAAGTTTTGTATATCAGTTCATGAATATTTATTTAGTTTTTAAGCTTTGTATGCTTAAGTTAGTCTTCCGCTTGAAGTCAGCCAGGTTGAGGGTTCGCTTGGGGACTAACAATGGTTCTCGAGTGTCGGCCACGTCCAGGGTGTAGGCTCGGGTCGTGACATGTAGATGGTATCTAACCAGAAGAAAACATATGATATTATATATCATCAAATACTTAAAACACAAAAAAAATTGTCCAAAAGTTAAAACAAAAAAGACATGTAATTCTAAAAAAGTAGAAGGTGCAATCAACTATCTCAAATTTCTTATCCGTGGTCTTGATATAGGATAATTGGTGGTATCGGAAACATGTTCTTTTGCTATGCGAGGTCCACCAAATTTGCTAGCAACCGTACCAGTAACTTCACTCTCACTGATTTCCATAATGCCATATGATTGTGGCATACCTTTGACGATGGTGCTTTGAATCTTTATGTTGTGTAACTCATAAAATACACTAAATGGTGTTTGTTCCAAAAATTGTTGAAACCTCTCTTGCCCGAGGAAACTCAACAGATCACTAAAAACATTCATGTTTGTACATGAAGCCCAGTGTGTGGATACATTCCTTGCCTATAAAATAAAATTGTTTATACAAAATTAAAACAAACTTTATACCAATCTTATTCAAGTTTCATTCCAACACCAACTTCAGTTTATATCACACATATTATACCAACAATAAATCAATTTCATATAAACATTCATAATTTCATACAATCACACAATTCATACCATTTGTATATCAATATTATATCACAATTCATACAATATCCAACAATCAAACATTAAAGTCAGAGTCATACACATATTAATCATATTTCATACACTTTTCATCCAAACAACATGTTTAGAATAGAAAATAAGCATAATGTGATATTTTTAGCAAAAATCACTAGTTTGACAATTCATACCATTTTCATATCAATTCAATAATTCATACCATATACACAGTTAATAGACAATCACACAAATGTTAAAACACAATTCATACCATTTGTATACAATATTATATCACAATTCATACAATATCCAACAATCAAACATTAAAGTCAAAGTCATACACCTATTAATCAGATTTCATACACATTTCTTCCAAACAAATGTTTCGAAAAGAAGATAAATATAATATGATATTTTTAGAAAAAAATCAATAGTTTGAATAATGTGAAAATAAATTAAATATAATACTCACCCTAACAACTTTTTTGTCTTTTTTAGATCTTGGGATTTCTGATTCCTTCTTTTTTGTTGTTCTTCTTGTTGATGGTTTTGAAGATTGAGCATCTTCTACATTTGTTGTTTTTTTATTTTTTTCTTTTTTGATTCACTAACAAAATCAGAATCAGAATCAGAAGGGGTTTCAATAATTTTCCCTTCCTCTTCTTCCCCTTTTGATTTACCAGACTCACCCTTTTCTTTGCTTCGTTTTTTTTTCTCCTTTTGATCTTTCAAAAGATAGGAACCACCCCTAGCCGGAGTTTCAATAATTTTTGGCGGCAGTGTTTGAGTCAATATGTTGAAAGATGGGGCATGAACTTCATCCATAGAAGTTCCTTCAACTAATCGAGGACTCTTTCAAGGAGTTACAACCATTTTCTTCCACATGATTTTATTGAAAAACGGAATTGGAGGGACGATTGTGAAGTTGGTGTAGTTGGGTGGTGAGAAAGATGGGAGAGACGAAGGTGAAAGTGGGCTAGTGGGGTGGTGGCGTGTAGAATTGGATAGGCGTGGGGGGAGGGGGTGGGATTGATGTATGGGAGGTTTGG
>JAJOOR010009441.1:0-61077 GCA_036250505.1 Solanum acaule
TTAGACCCATTTCCCACTCAATTTTACCCCCTGAATAAGAATATGAAGTCGAATTTCCGAAATCATGCACGGATTTTGAGATATATGGAAATTACAATTATAGGTGTTTCCGAAGCACATTTTCGGGCATTTTTGGGGTTGTTTCAGGAATGAACCCTTGTGACATGTATCTCTTATATAAATAAGATACTAGATTACACATGTAAAGAGTGTTCATATGTTTGATACACATTTTTTCCATACACTGCCTAATTGCTTCAATTGTCCATTTGATCATATATTTCATTTACTCAAATGATCACATGTTACTTTCATTGGATACCACTCCCATTGTATTTAGTCTATATTGTTACCTCACAGAATATTTACTGGTCACATTATACAATTCATATGTTTTTAGTTGGAATACACTTGTCCCTGATTTGAAACAACCCATGTGCATCACTAGTTCCAATGTTCATGTACCATTTCCTTTCATATTATCTACTAAGTATTTATCTATTACGTCTTCTTATTGAGAGAAGTCTTACCTCATTGTTTGAGGAGTTATAAGTCTTCACTTGATATACACATATGTTTACATTTGAAATGTTTAAATGTTCAATGTGTCATTTCAGCTCTAAATAATACACATGTTACATTTGCTATTGATGTTAATGTTGTTGCCTCAAGTGCATATTCACATGTCTTCTACTACTGGTCCATAAAGGTATGATTGGATCTTTACTTTATCTCACTGCAAGTAGACCAGACATTATCTTTAGTGTGTGCAAGTGTGCTCTGTTCCAGTCTTCCCCTAAAGAATCTCATCTAACCGCGGTAAAGCATATTATTCGGTACTTAGTTGGAACAAGTTCTACTGGTTTATAATATCAAAAAGAGAAAAATTTCTTTCTTGAGGGATTTTGTGATGCTGAATATGCAGGTGAAAAGGACGACAGGAAAACTACTAGTGGTACCTGTCAAATTTTGGGAAAATCATTAATTTCTTAGAATAGCAAAAAACATGGATATGTTTCTCTCTCATCATCATCATTATCATCATCATCACTACTAATATCTATTTTTACAAGAATTGACTTTCTAAGGTTGATTTTTACGAAAATAAATAATTTAACCCAATCTCTAGAGATTGGAATTTGCACAAAACTTTTTTATAAATAGAGAAATTCAAGAGCTTTAATTTGACTTTTCTGAACGGATAAAGATTGAGTGAAGGATTAATAATCATTTTTTCATAAGCAAAAATTTGAAGTAAATATGTGTTTTTTGAGGCCTTCCAAGTTTCAGCTGTCTTTTAATGGATTATTAACAATATTATATATAAATACTATATGTCTAATATGTTAGAGTAAAGTTTTACTGATAAACAACCTATTTCCTTGCAGGGCAAACATATCATCAAAAAGGAATATAATCAATCATGGATCCCCATAAATCAATTGATGATTACCAATCAATGATCCAGGTAGAGATCCTCAGAATGCAGAGATCAGAAAAAAGCACAAATCAAGGAAGGTGAATAACTCGACAATTAGCAATGAAGAACACAATGGCTATATTCCAATCAACATTCAAGGAAAGCTGAAGATGCCAAGCTTACACTTAATCAAGGAAGCGGAATATTCGAAAGTCAAATTGAAGAACACAATGGCTACAACCTACAGTCAATCAAGGAGCATACAACAATTATAATCAACAGGCAATCAAGGAAGCTGAACAAGAATCATAACTGGAAATCAGTCTTGATCTTTATTCTTGGAAAATTAGGATATCTTGCCTTCTTTTCCAAGGATCAAATCTCTTGGGTTGCTATCTCTTCACATAAAAGATTCAAGACTTCAAACACTATCAATGAAGGCTCAGTTGACAGAAGGAAGTGTACAACAAGTCTGAATCATCTCACATTCCCTTATCTACTTTTATCAATCATTATATTACCTAGTTCTACTGTGTAAATAAAAAAAAAGGAGGGAAAAATATTATTGGTGAGGCTTTGTATCAACACAAAAAGAGAGTGAAACAAACACTGAGTGTAAACAATATACTCATATGTGTACTCACACCAAAAGTTGAACAGCTGTAAAAGAACACTCTTGCAACCAAAGGGGACTGGACATATGATCCACTTTAGATCCCAACCAGTATAAAAACATCTTGTGTCAAGTTTACTTTCTAGTTTTTTTATTAACTCTTATCTGCTATCAATAGTCAACTAAAGAGCACTTTAAGTCAACTACGCTTAAGGAAAAATAGAAAAAATAGCAATTCAAGCCCCTCTTGCACTTCCAATTGATATCAGAGCCTCGTCTCACAAAAAAATTGCATAACAACAGGTGAGAAAAAAATCATGGCTCAACAAATTATGGGAGTTCTATTTCGCGAAGGATTTTCCCAAACAAGACCTCCTTACTTTAATGGGAAATATTTTTTTCATTGGAACGTAAGAATGGAAATCTTTATAAAGTCTTATGATATGAAGGTCTGGTGAGTTATCAAACTTGGTGATATTCCAATTCTTGTCTTGAAGAGTTCAGATGAAAGTCAATCCTCTACCATTCCATGTTTGGAGAACTATACTAATAAGCAAATGGAGGTTATTCAAATAATCTCCAAAGAAAATAATGTTCTCTACAATGCTATTAGTGGAGAGGAATATGAAAAAATATCATGATGTGATACTGCCAAAGAGATGTGGGATAAATTGGAGGTTACCTATGAAGGAACTAATAAAGTTAAGGAAACTAGCATTAGTCTGCTAGTATATGAAAATGAACTCTTTCAAATGAAGGAAAGAGAAACAATTGAAAACATGTTTGCCCGATTGAGTAAGATCATTGGCGAACTCAAAGTTTGAGCAAAACAATATCATCCCGTAGAACATATTCAAAGAGTCCTTCGAAGCATGCCACCACAATGTCATGCCAAAGATGATGCTCTCGAAAGCATGAACTTAAATGCTCTAATCTATGATGAGGTAAGAGGAGATCTAATAGCTTTTGAGTAAACTCATCTCAACAAAAATGGCCAAGAAGAATCCAAAAAGAAAACTGTCGAATTCAAAGCAAATTTGGAAGACAAAGGAGAAGAAGAGTTAGCAGAAGATAAAATTGCTCTAATTACCAGATCAGTAATGGAATCCTTCAAAAAGATCCAGGAACAACAGAAGATGAAGAAACCTTGGAAGAGAAAAGTACTTAACTGATCAATAAAGAAATGATGGAAAATGCTATGAATGTGGCAAATATGGTAGCATAGCTAGTGAATGTCCAGAAGCAAGAGGAAATGAAAACAACAAAGCACTAAGCTAGTGGTGTGATGCTTCTTGGCTGTTGGAGAATCAAGCACTGAGGTATGTAACAATTGTAATGATTTGAGAAACCTGCTAGATCGTGCTGTCACAGACCTGAATAGAATTTTTTTTGATTTTAGAAACCTTCAATATGAGAAAAGAAATTTGGAAATCAAATTAGAAGTAAGTGAAGTTGAAAAAGATCTTCTTTATGAAGAAATTTATGAATTAAAAATTGCCCTTGAAAAATCCTTGAAATAAAATTCTTCAAAAACATCCTCTAAAAAGGTCTCTAGCAGAAAAAAATCTTCAAATGGAAATTACTCTAGTTGCAATTTGTCGTTTTAGTCGATTTATTCAAAAACTAACAGTAATGACTCCAATTCTGAAGAAGACATCCCTAAATCTCTCCATTATTGTGGGAAGTCAGGACATGTGACTTACAATTGTAGGTTTAGAAATCATAATTCATCTAAATGGGTTTGGAGACCCAAATGAACTCCAAAAACCTCTAACCTTGAAGGACCCAAAAAAGTTTGGGTACCTACAAGGAAATAATAATTTTGTTTAGCAGGAACACCGCAAGAAATCAAAAGGAAAATGGTATCTGGAAAGCGGTTGTTCAAATCACATGACGGGAGATAAAAATCTGTTGCTGAATACAAGGAAGGAAACATTCGTTTTGGTGATAACTTAAAAGGAGGGGTAATTGGTATTGGTACAATCTCTTTCAATTATTCATGTGATATTTTAAATGTTTATTTAGTGACAGGACTCAAAAACAATTTGTTTAGTATTAGTCAGCTATGTGACTCAAATCTAGAAGTTCACTTTCAAAAGAATCGATGCTTAATAAAAGATTCTTCTGGAAACAATCTACTACAAGGAAGCAGAGAAAAGAATGTATACATTTTTTATTTTGTTAAAAACAATGGAGAACATATTAGCCTAGCATCTATGACTGATGATCCCTGAATATGGCACAAGAAACTATGTCACGCGAGCATGCGACTAATTGAGAAATTAGCTAAAAATGAATCAGTCATTGGATTACCAAAGCTGGACTACTCCAAAGATCACATATGTGACGCATGTCAAAAGGGAAAACAAACTAGAAACTCTTTCTCTGGTAAGGATATATTCTCCACGAATAAACCTCTACAGCTCCTACACATGGATTTATTTGGACCTACCAAAACTGCCAGCATTGGTGGAAAAAGATATGCTTTTGTAATAGTTGATGAAACTCTCATTTTACTTGGGTTATGTTTTTATCTCACAAGGATGATACCTTAAATTTTTTTTAGTTTTTTCATGAGAAAGTTCAAAGAGATAAAGGTTACTATATTACATCCATCTGAAGTGATCTTGGAGGAGAATTCAAAAATAACTTATTCAAAAAGTTCTGCAATGAGAAAGGATGCACTCACAACTTCTCCTCACCTCAACAAAATGGAGTTGTGGAACGAAATAACATGACATTGCAGGATATAGCTAGAACAATGATAGTCGAGCACTCTCTTCCACACAAATTTTGGGCATAAGTTGTAAGTACAACTTGTCATTTGCTAAATCGATGCTTAATCAGACCCATTCTAAAAAGGACACCCTATGAACTATGGAATGGTAAATGACCCAACATCAATTACTTCCATCCATTTCTGTGCAAGTGTTTTGTTCACAACAATGGCAAAGACAATATCGGTAAGTTTGATGCACGAAGCGATGAAGGTATATTTCTTGGTTACTCAAACTCTAGTAGATCTTATCGAGTTTTTAATAAGCGTACTCTACATATTGAAGAATCCATTCATGTTGTTTTTTATGATTATAATAAATCTATTGAGACAAGAATAAATATTGATGATAAAGAAAGTCAAATCTCTATATCAACCCAAAGGGAGTCTAGCAGTACTGAATAGTTGACTACAGAAGAACCTTCCATAGGTCCTATAGTCGAATCTGTCCCAAATGAATAGAGAAGTGAAACAAATAATCCAAGCAAATTTAATATTGGAAATCCAAGTGAAGGTATGACAACTAGAGCATCAACAAGAAATGAGACACAGGTTGCACTCATCTCTCTGTTAGAACCAAAGAACCTAAAAGAGGCTCTCTTAGATGAACACTGGATCAAGGCCATGAAAGAAGAAATGGAACAATTTGACAAAAATGAGGTATAGACCTTAGTCCCAAAACTAGATGACAAATCTATCATTGGAAACAAATGGGTATACAAGAATGAGTTAGATGAATGTGGTGAAGAAATTTGAAACAAAGCACGCTTGGTGGCTCAAGGTTACTCTCAACGGGAACGAGTCTACTATGATTTAACTTTTGCTCATGTTGCAAGGTTAGAATCTATCCGTTTAATTCTAGCTTTTGCTGCTCATAAAGGTTTTAAACTATTTCAAATAGACGTTAAAAGCACCCTTTTAAATGGGTTTATTGAAGAAGAAGTTTATGTAAAACAACCCCCTGGTTTTGAAAATCCAAATTTTCCTTATCATGTTTTAAAACTTTCAAAATCTCTGTAAGGTCTCAAAGAAGCACCTCGTGTTTAGTATGATCATATCAGCAACTTTCTTATAAATCATGGTTTTACTCGTGGTAAAATTGATACTACTCTTTTTGTTAAAATATCCTCCTTTGAGAATTTTATTATTCAAATTTATGTTGACGATATTATCTTTGGAAGCGTTAATACTTCTTTATGTGAAGAATTTTTTACCCTTATGCAAAGTGAATTCTAAATGAGTATGATCAGCGAATTAACCTTTTTTCCTTGGACAACAAATCTATCAATCTGAGAAAGGTACATTCCTTTGTCAAGTCAAGTATTGCAAAGAGCTCATAAAAAAGTTTGGCATGGAAAACTCAAAGGCATTAGGCACTCACATGAGTTCCACATGTTCTTTTGACAAAGATGATGAAGGTAAGAAACTTGACGAAACATTGTACAGAGGTATGATTTTATCTTTACTTTATCTCACTGCCACTCGACCAGACATTATCTTTAGCGTGTGCAAGTGTGCTCTGTTCCAGTCTTCCCCTAAAGAATCTCATCTAACGGCGGTAAAGCGTATTATTTGTTTCTTAGTTGGAACAACTTCTACTGGTTTATAATATCAAAAAGATAAAAATTTCTTTCTTGAGGGATTTTCTGACACTGAATATGCAGGTGATAAGGACGACAGGAAAAGTACTAGTGGTACCTGTCAAATTTTGGGAAAATCATTAATTTCTTGGAATAGCAAAAAATAAGGATATGTTTCTTTCTCAACTATAAAGGATGAATATATTGCCAATGGTCAATGCTGTGGTTAAATTTTGTGGATGGTTCATCAATTAAGTGATTATGATTTATCTTTCACACTTCTCAAAATTATGTATGATAATTCTAGAGCCATTTATTTGTCCAAATATTATGTGCATCAATCTCGAGCTAAGCATATTGACATAAACATCATTTTATTCGAGATCATGTTTTAAATGAAGACATTGAAATTTCGTTCATTAGCACTGATTTTCAACTAGATGATATTTTTACAAAACCTCTTTTGGAGGAAAGAGTTTGTTCTCTCTGAAAATCTTTAAATATTATTCAGGATCCATTAATTTTTTAAAAAATATTGCGTGCATTAATTGTCTGCTCTTTTCCATATATTTTTATGTTGGTTCGTATATTGTGTTTCTTTTCATTCTTTTCTTTCCTTCTATATCCGCCTCTTCATTTTCACCATCTGTTATGTACGTGTTCTAACCCATCTCTTTGTTTCTCTCTTTAAGTCTTGTCATGTATTTTCCTCTTCCTCTCTCCTTTGTTCTATATCTATCCTTTTTGTCTTCTCTCTTTCTCTCATTCTTTCATTGTGTTTCTTTCTCTAAAATGTCAAAGACTACTTCAGCGACTCGCAACCAGAACAAAGGAAAGGCCTCCACTTCTATCTTCAGCCACTTTCACTCCTATGATTTTTTCCCTACCTCTGTCGCTTCCTCCTTAGGTAAGCTTCCTAATGATTCCTTCGATTGTAAGTCTTCTAAAAAGAAATTAAAATTCCATTTCGATAGTTCTTTTGATAAAAAAAAAAAGTGGACTTTTGGAACTCATTTCATGAATCTCGTTTCCATTCTCTAAAAGACAAAACCCTTGTGCATGGTAGGGTTGTTGAGCTTTATCTTCTTTCCTCCTTAGACTACCATATCAAAAAATTGTTTGAGTTTCAGGATTGGGCAAAAATTTTCGTTGTGTCCATGGTCGTGTATGAACCTCTTATCCGTCTATGAACCCCTAGGGCTGGTGAAATTGAGTCCTTAGTTCTGGGTAAGCGCATTTTTCTTGATTGCAAAAAGTTTTTTGCTATGTTTGGTATTTCGTGCTCTGGAATTATGGCCCCTCAAAAGAACCGTTGACCTTCTTATTGTGATGCGTCTTTTGAACAAACAAAGCATGAAATTTTTCATGACCCCTCTCTGCCTATCCTTTCCAATCTGGGGACTAAAGATCTCCCTTCTGAGACTCATGTGATTTCTCATATTGTGGCTACCACCTTTCTTCCTAGGACTGGTTGTCATTCTACGCTTACTCAGTGTAACACCCAATTTGCTTATTATTTGGTTTCTGGCGTTAAAGTGCATTTATCTTCCTTTATTCTCTCCGTCATGACTGACGTCAGATCTGATCCTTCGAGTCTTCCTTTTGGCATGCTTATCACTCGCATGTTTGAGTCACACTTCATGTCCCTTGGAGACTTCTCCCTTGTTCTTGTTAAACAGAGGTATAACTCCCTTGATTTTCTTAGCATGGGCTTCACTCGTTCTGACTCCTCTTGGGTTCTCAAAACTATTGCGGATGATTTGGTTGTTGCTCCTATGAAATCTAAACCTTCCTCATCCACCTCTATGTCTACTACCAAGCTTAATGTTGCTCTTGACGACCTTGCTGAGATACATACCAAGGTAGATGCTATGGCCATCACGGTTGCTCAAGTTCCTGATCTCATGACCAAGTTTTATACAATGTGTGAGCAAGTGAACTCTCTGAAGGATCTCCTGTTGTCTACCCATTTCAAAATAGACAGTGTGAAAGATGTCACCAAGGAAATAGGTGTTGATGTTCACCGTATTCGTCTCAAGCTAGATAAAATCGTGAAGGAAGCCATCAAAATTGCTACTAATGTTCAAGATGGTTCTAAGGCTATCTCCACCTCTCTTTCCTCCAGATTTGAAGAAATGTCGACTGCTATAGTCAACACTCTAACCTATTTCTAGCATCGTCGTTGATTTCAGTGTGGTTTTTGTTTTTCAACTACTTTTTTTTTTAGCATGTGGCTCATCATAAGACTCTCTCTTATTTAGTTTTTTTGTTGAGAGTCTTTATTCATTCCTTTTCTTTGATGCCAAATGGGGAGAATTAATTATATATATGATAATAGTATGTGTGTTGCTTACCTATATGCTATTAGTATGTGTGTTGCTTGCTATTAATATCTGTGATTCTCGATTGATTTAAATGTCTCTATTGAGATCATTGGGTATATGAATATTTATCTGCACAGCATAGAAAAACTCTTCTTAACCACTCGTTTGTTTGCTACATGCTTTTTCCTTTTCCCTTTATCTCCCGGTGGGAGATCTTGCTTCCTTTTCTATGAAGGACATGATCCTCCTTCATTTATTGTAATGCCCTTTGTTATTTTCTGAGGGGGCTCATTTAGGCTGGTGTGTACCATTTTTGCAAAAGATCCAGAAGACACTCAAATGCAAGCATAGAAAGTTATTGCAAACAGACTCGCTGATTAGATCGGCGGGTCGCCAAATCTCTTTGGCGAACTAAAACAAGCTCGCCGAAGGGATTGGCCTAACAATAAGGAGAAATCGGCGATAGGCAGGATCATTCGGTGAATTGCCGACTACTATCAGCGAGTAGGATGTGTCCGTCTAAAGTTACAGTTAAACAGGGTTCCAGGGATGCAGATAAAGGGCGAATATAAAACTTTCGGCGAGTCGCGGAGTGTTTTTGGTGGCCTCAGACTTCTCGCCGAATGTTAGAGACTCGAACATCAATCAAGGCGCCAAATCATCAGCGGGGTGGGAACATTACGCGAACCGCCGAGTCGTTCAGCGAGCTCGACTTAGCTCGCCAATCATTCCAACGTGCCTATTTTCAACCCGACTTCTCAAATTTCAATCTCGCAATCCCTTAAGATCAAATCAAATCATGCACTCATGAAATTAAATCAAGACCCGCGCTACCCATTACCTCGGGGTACTTAGACTTTTCCCGGATTCTCCAAATTATGCCTTTTTACGAAATCCGCTCTTAAGAGTGTTGTTACCCGTTCTTTCATTGAACGAATTTAGTCATTTAGCGCACACATGGGCTACTTAGATCTCCCTCATTCGCCATAACAATTAATATGCAACAACCCTATCACGATCAATCAATTCAAAGTGCAAACACTAAAGCATTCAACCATTTAAGCAATTTTAGGCAAAGGTTATGAATTGAAATCAGCATGATATCACCCTATTTCTATCAGAGAGGCCCATCACATGTCATCTTGATATAGTTAATGCAAGATGAGTGTATAGTTTTCAAATTTAAAATCAGGGTTTTTAGAGACTAACCTTTTATACCGATCAAATAGTTTTTTGTAATGCTAGGCAGCAAAGAAATCCTAGTTTCGTGTACCAATCGACAACTATAATACTAATTACAAGCAATAATCTATAAAATGCTACTATTGTGCGAACTTGTAAAGCATCAAAGTGAGGGAAAGTGAATAGTTTTAAAAATTTGGCAGTCTTTGACCATATATTAACCGTCCAGTTCCTAGCCTTTCGGCGACGTTAGTCATGTCGCCGATCTCATCGGCGATGCGCTGAACGCTTGTTTACCTCGCCGAGTTTTACAGGACATCCCTTATTTTGGTGTCCCAATGGTGGATTAAGTCAAAGTCGCGAATAAATTCGGCCACTCGCCCACTGGGTCCTTGGCTCGCCATCTTATACTACTCAACACCTTTCACATTTTACCCTACAAAATCAGCACACCATTATTTCGAACAGAATAATAAAAAATAGTAAAACCTTGGGTTGCCTCCCAAGAAGCACCTTATTTTACGTCATGGCACGACGTAAGTTCGGGCTCACTCTCCGTTATTGGGGTTAGCCCTAGTGTCACTAGATAACCCCAATATGTCATTTGGGTGAAGATGATGTACTACAAAACTCAGGAATGACTTGATCAACTGGATTGATCTAGAGTGAGATCCAATCATTTGATTCAACACTTCAACATTTTCCTTCATTTCCTCCAACACTCGATCCTGATCGGTGACCTTTTGGAGAATGAGTTGAAGTGTGTCCTCGATACGATTTTCTCTCCCATCTCTGGATTTCCTCCACTCATTAGGGGGTATATACCTCTCCTTGTTGTTGCATTGGACTTCCACCTCTGAGAGTTTGGTGGCCAGTTCGTTTAGCTGAGATGCCAAAGCGGTCAGCGTGAGGTCCTTTGGGACTCTTTAGCTCAATTCCACCAACTTGCCACTACTCAGCTCAGCCATGTTCGTCTAAGTGGATAACTCAACGAAAAACAAAACTGAAAGTAAAGTTACTGAACTACGACTAAGAAGAACAAAAATTCTACTAATCTCAAAATTCTCAAACGACACCACTCCCCGGCAGCGGCGCCATTTTGATGCTTATCATGACCAATGACACTGTCCTACGGTATGAGTGTCTACAAACGTCAATAATAATAGTAACCCAACCAAAGGTTGGGGTCGTGTCCTAAGGGAGCAATTTTGAGAATTGATAGAAAAATAAAATTACATTCTAACTTGTCGTTGCTAAAGATATTAACGAACAAAAACATAGTAAATTAAAGGGGTTGACACGAAAGTGTCAAATATCAAATGGGGGTTTTGTCACAAATAGTAAAACAACAAAATAAACAAGAAAATCAAGTATGGGAAAGGTTCTTGGGATGTGAACGCAATACAAGTTGAGATAAATCGTTGGGTACATTCTTTCAATAGGAAATTTACAAGACAATAGTGACTAGGCTAAGCTTTAAATGGAAATAAGTTCCCTCTCCGGTAACTTACCCCGTTTCAAATTCATTCCTCTCGGACACCCATTTGCCGCTTGAAGACCGTCCTACACCTTACCCCACTCACTCTCTCGAGCTTAGTATTAGGATATGGGACTAGGGCTCACCCTCTCGGGCTGAACATCATGTCAACCCACTCCTTAGGCCATCAGTCTAGTGGTTTAGGTTTCGCGACCTCCCTCTCGGGCAAGCCGAAAACACATGGGTGGCTTTGTATTTGCAACTACAAACTCTTTAGATTAAGCCACAACCACTAGGTGAAATCACCATTAAAATACATTTAACCTATCATCAAGCAAGACCCAACAAGAATATCAACCTATATTTGCTAAATCACACCCAAAGAGTGGGGGTTTTTAGCCACACATCAAGAAATAAGAAATTATTCCTAACATGATAAAGAAATCAACTAGGTATAAGAAATTAAACCTTGAATTAAGCTACGGAAGAAGAATAAAGAAGACCCACTTCCAACTTGGGGAAGATGAGCTCCTTTCTTTAAGTCTCCACAAAATCCTCTCCAAACTTGAGAGAAAAATACAGAAAAATACTATAGACTAATAATAATTTTTACTCTAAAAATGTACCACCCTAAGACTACAAATCTTACTAGTATTTATAGTTTTCACAGATTAAGCTGCGGAGGATCGGTCGGTGACATTAGTCGAGATCACCGATGAACTCGGCGATCCGCCCTTTAATCAGCTCATTGCCTTCAGTGTCTTGCCTTCAGCATCCTTGTATTCTGGATCATTGGGCGGTACAGTACTGCTTCACGAAACTAATCAGCGACTCATCCACTGCTTCTTTCCTCGCCTTTCGATCCACTTCATTCAAGGCTTCGTGTACTGGAACAAAGGGCGGTGCATGTCAATTCGGCGACTCGCCAAGTTCGACTCGGCGATCCACAGACTTTCATTTATTGTTCTTTTCAGCCCCTTTTTGCTCCTTTTTGCGCCTAAGTTTCCATGCTTCCTTTAAAACTTCAAATACCTGAAACTTAAGCATTTTAATCAGGTATTGAGATAAAACAAGCATTTGAGGACACTATTTCTATTAAAACAAAGCCCTAAATGAGTCCAATTTATGGACTCATCAACTATTATGTCTAAAAGCATCTAAATAAGTTTAATTGTTGGGACATGCCCCCAACTAACTTTAATAAGACTGAAAACTGAAAATAAAGAATGAAATAGAAAGCATGTCTATTGTCCTCGAAGTATGAGGGCTCACCGCTGAAGCTGCTGAAGTCTAACTGAGAATCGATGTAAGTGTGATCTGGATGTTGAGTACCTGAACCTACATCATGAAATGATGTAGCGCATAGTATCCTTCATTACTTGGAATTTAGTGAGCATGAAAGATATATATATACGAAGTTGAACAAGGATATATGAGCTGAACAAGACATACTAAAAAATGACATAATCTGAAGCATAACTGAAAAGCTAAGTTGAATGCAATGTACTAATCATGAAGATGACATGATGAACTATGTACTAATATAAGTGATGAAAATGTGATCAATGTACTAGAGAGTTTGACAATAGGAGTTACTATTAACCGACATAAACCAGGTGAGCTAAACGTGAAGTCTGATATATACGCCCCATCAAGAGGACCCAAAATACCTTTAAAGGGTTATAAAGGCATGACTCCGGCATGATCAGTGATATTGATGCCCAACATAGGGGACTTATAATCCCACGCGGGCACGTAGTTCTACGACTATGAGGGTACGCTGAACCCTAGTCCAACTCGGTGCTAAGTCTACTCCCAACTGAATGCATATGAAGTTAAAATACAAAAAAATATGGAATAGTTGAAAACACACATGTTAATTGAGAATGCAACATTTATATACTGAAAATGTGACATTCGAAATATAGAGCATGACCTTCTGTTTAACTGACCTATCAAGTGTAATTCATGAACTTATAGAGTTTACACAAATTAGGGTTATGAGTTTTATAAAAGGAATATAGCAACATTTCCAAGAAAACATGTCATTTGGACTATGGATTCTATAGCAACTGATATCACAACAAATTCCCAATATTTTACAAAGCCTAGGTCTACAAGCTATGTAGAATCAAGAAACTGACTGAATTCTATGGACCTAGTGGATAAACGAAACCCACTAGTATAATTCCACATACCTAGTGATGAAATTTATGAAGAAATCCTTTGGATTTCGAGGATAAACTTTGAAGAACATTCTTGCTTGTTCTTGAAAGAAACATACTCCTCTTTCTCTTCTTTTCATTCTAACTTGGATAGTTTTTGGAGAATGAGGGTACTGGGTATGTCTAACAAGGTTATCGGGCTTATACTTAGCAAAATGACTTATTTTAGGCATCAAACGACGTAGTTTCAATGCCTCAATGCATAGGGAAAGGAAAGAAACGACCCTAACTTAAAGCTGACAAAGTACCACTCACGAGTGGACTGGTAGGCCGTCGTTTGAACCACTGCCCATCAACTAGATTGTGGTTTTTGGCCTTCCTAATAGGGCTTCACTAAAATAAGCATAAATGTTTACTCCGAGCTTGGATTTTAGAAAACTCGATGATGCTGGAAAGAGGATTCAATTATCTTTCATTTGATAGGTAATGGACAACCTAATTCATTTTGTGCTAAAATATATGACCATTAAAAGATGACCCAACAACCATTTTCCTCTAAATAGCTACTGACCCTCACCTACGATAAGACCTACAGTCCATAGGTCCAACCACGGACCGTACTGGTTGGTCGTGGGTGGTATTAGAGACCACGACCATAGGTCTCATCTTTTGATCTTGAAATTTCCCTAAGTCTTTGTAACATTCCAGAAACTAGTAGACTAAACTAGAGCCTAACGTAAGGGTGAGAGTCATAAATAACTCCCAGTAGTCAATATATATGTTTTTGGATTTAAACATCAAGGTACAACTCCCCAAGGACTAACCAAGGGTCCTTGAGGAAGACCCTAAAAGAAAGCCCCAACATAGTCCACCTACGAGGGGGACCTAGGGGCAGTAGGTGGATCCACGCCCCGTGGGTCGACGGTTGTGGGTCAAGGCTCCAGAAAATGGGTTGCAGACCCCCAACACATGATTCACCAGCAAGCCACATTGGTCAATCCACGGCCCGTGGGTGGGTGGCCGTGGGTGATCCCTGAAACTGCCATTTAGCAGTTGACTTTACGGGTCTTTTGGGGATTTCCTTTGTAATTCATTACTAGGTGATGTCGTTTTAACCTATTTTTAAAAACCTATATAATTATTTTAGACACCTAAACTAACTTATCTAAATCATAATTTTTAAATCCCTAAATCAAAACCAAAATCCTTTCTCTAGAACTCGAAGGAAGAAGAAGAAGAAATGTGAAGCTAGGGTTGAAGAATCCATCTATTCTACTAAAATTCTAGGGAATCTTTCATCAAGGTACGGTAGTCCTGTATCCATGGATAATCTTCATCCATGGAGTCCCACCAAACTCAATTTTAAAACTTCTAATTTCCCCAAAAGCTAGGGTTTTACTCTAACTCATGGATTCACTTCAAAAATGATTCTAATGATTTAATTTCTTTATATTATGATCAAATTGATGATTTATTACTGTTTTTATGATAAATTCTCCAAGAATCCATGAATTCCCCTATTTTCCCAATTTGGATTTTAAAGTGTGGGTGTTGATTCATGCAAGTAGAATATGATAGAATTATGCAAAGACTTAATGAAGAGGGTTTTCTGACAATATCTTGACATGTTTGTGATAGTGTTTATTGATGAGTCCATAATTTAGACTCATTTAGGGCAATATTTTGATAGAATTAGTGTCCTCAAATAATTATTTTGTCTCTATATCTGATGAAAATCCTTAAGTTTCAGGTATTTGAGTTGAGAGACAAAGCATGGACACTATCGAGCTAAAAGGAACAAAGTGGCTAAAAGAAGGAAGAAAAGATGGCATGTCGATCGCCTAAGCCATTAGGCATGTCGCCAAAAGGCCTACAACCTCTCCTAATGTTCTAGTCTGCTTAGCCCGGAAGAAAAAGGTCAAGTCTGTGAGGAAAGGGAGCAGTCGGCGAACCACGAAGAAGTTCCACGAAGCATCACCATATCGCCCAATGATTCAGAACGCGAAGATGTTGAAGGCAAAAGCTAAAAGGCGAGGTACCAAACCAAAGGGCGGATGGCCGAGTAGTTCGGTGATCCCGACTAATTGCGCTAAGTGGATCCTTTGCAACACATTTTTTGATAGCTATAAATAACCGCTTAGATCTGTAGCTTAGTATCAAGCTATTAGAGATCTAAGTGTTAGAATATAACATTTTTTTTACATTTTTGAAGACATTGTTTTTGAGCCTTGAAGATTCAGAGGGTTTCAACTCCAAGAAATTGGAAGTGGGTCTTTAAGAATCTTCATCCTTGACATGTTTAAAGACTTTATTTATCGTACCCATTTAATGGTAACACCTTTTGGTATCGATTTCTATCTCTTTTTCATGTCTAGCTAAAACCCCAATTCTTGGGGTGTGATTTTGTGATATGGGTTAGATTATCAATTGGGTCTTGCTTGTTGATGGTTTATTTGTTGTTTAAATGTGATTTCCTTTAGTAGTTGTGTATGAACTTAATGGAGTTATAGTTGCAAATACGATTTCATCTTAGTGTTTTCCACTTGCTCGAGAGAGAGGTCGTAAAACTAAGACTACTAAATTGATAGGCGGTGGTATTGGGTCAACATGAGTTCAGCTCGAGAGAGTGAATCCTAATCCTTCTCCCACACATTCAGCTCGAGAGAGTGAATGGGCTAAGGTGGAGGTTGTGCTTAAAGCGGCAACTCGGTGTTCGAGAGAAACCGAGTCGATTCGGGGTAATAAGTTGCTCCAGAGAGAATTTACCCCCACTATAGTCTAGCCAAGTCACAAATACTCAACAATTTATTATCAAAAGCATGTTCCCGATAGTTTAGTTTATCCCGTATTCCTATCACATCCCAAGAATCACATCTCTCTATCTTGTTTTCTTATCTTTTTACTAGTTTTTAGTTGTTACTTGACTACAAACCCCCATTGATAATTGACGCCTGCGTCATCCCTTTTAGATTTAGTATATTTATACTCGATAACATTTTTCTCTACGATTAACTTTAGCATTTTTTTGCGATTAACCATTAATTTCCAGGAACCGCTCCATTGGGACTCGACCCCAACCCATTCGGTTGGGTTATATTACTATTGTACGATGGTAGACACTTGAATTAGTAGTTGTATCTTGATTACACAAACATCAAAATGGCGTCGCTGCCGGGGAGTGGTGTTACATGAAAATTCTTGGTTAAGACAAATTTAAATTTTTGTTAATCGTAGTTTACTTACCTAATTTTAAGTTTTGTTTTGCTTGTTGGTACTTTAAAGCAGGGAAGGTGAGTATACCGAACAGTACCTACGAGCTAATGGAGTTTTCTCCATTAGGAATAATGATGTTCCGAGATCGCATCCTAACCTTCAAGCAATTGAAAGGTGAACGGATCCATATGTCATGGGCAAGGTTTAAAGAACTGATAATTCTATGCCCAACTCATGACATTCTCGACATAGCCGTCCTTGACTATTTCTACAGAAGTCTTGGTCCCGGAAACAAGGTGTTGATCGACCAACTCATTCCAGGAGGAATTGCAAAACAGCCATATGTGATAGCAGCCCAACTGCTTGATCAAATGGCTGAAACGAACCAAGAAGTAGGAAAGGACTTTATGTTGGTCGCACTAATGACTCAGATGGATGAGTTGGCCAAACAAATGGTGGAGATCGAAGTCCAATGCAAAAGGAAGGATAAATGCATCCCTCCTCATGAGTGAAGAAGGACAAAGGACAATGAGGTTAAATGCATTAAAGGAATGGTCTCAATAACTCTCCATAAGGTGACTGGGCAAGATAGAGAGCTGGAAGAAATGAAGGAGTGCATTAAAGTGATGAAGCAAATGATTGGTTCTCATTCCAGATCTGTCCAGTTGCTCGAGAACCTTATGGGTTATGCATTGACCCTTCTCAACTGGCATTAAAACAGGGGGTTGCCTAGTCATACTATAGATAACCCCAAAAATGAGGTTTGAGTGTTGACTTACGTCATGCCACAACGTTAACTAAGGCACTGTTTGGGAGGCAACCCAAAACCTTTAAATGCTTTAGTTTTGTTTTTGTAATTAATGGTGTGTTGGTTGTGCAGGTTTAAATGCGGAAAGTGTTTGGAAACTGCAGCTTGGTGAGCAAATGGTCCAGTCTGTGTATCGCCGAAGAGGTCAGCGTACCCAACTTGATTCGCTGGTTGGTTCACCAAAATTTCAACTCAGATCCTGCAAACCTCAGCGAGCTCCAGAGCAATTTAGTGTGTCGCCGACCAGGTCGGTGACCACGATTAAGACCGTCGTTTTAACCCTTAAGAAAATGCAGGTCCTGTAGAAATCGGCGGGGTAAGTGACCATTCGGCGCTTTGCCGAGTGGATCGGCGGACGCCACTAATGTCGTCGAATTCTCATGAACTGGACAGTTATATATGGCCAAAGGTTTCTAAAGTTTCAAGCTCTTCACTTTCCCCCGCTTTTAAACTTCACAAACAAACACCAAGTTAGTATTCTTAATATTCTTGCTTTTCATTAGTATTTTGGTTGTTGATTGGTTCTTGGAACTAGGATCTTTTTGTCGCCTAGCATTTCAATCAACCCCGAGTTTACCTTTGAAAATTTTGTACTCATTTGCACTGATTGTATCTTAGTGATGTGTGATGGGCCTCTCTAATAGGAATAGACTGTCCTAATGCCTATTTTAATTTAAAAAATTTGCCCGTATTGCTTTGATAATCGAATGCCCGTAATTTGTGTGTTTTTAAATATTTGAAATTTTATTGGGTTGTGCTTACATGCTGTTAAGATTGATTGGGTGAAGTCTAAGTAGCCTGTGTTTGCGCTAAATGGCGTATATTGCTCAATGATAGAAAGGGTGACACCCTTCTTAAGGGAAAATGTCGTCAAATGGCCAAATTTGGAAAAATCGAAAGAAGTTTGAGTTTTCCGGGGTGATGGGTGCTATGGGTCTGAGACTAATTTAACTATTGCATGTTTTGATTTGGTTTTCGGGGTTGAATTCGAGAAGGTGGATTGAAAATAGTCACGTTGGTATGTTTGGCGAGCTGGGTCGAGCTCGCCGAACCACTCGGCGGTTCGTCAAAAGTATGCTTGATCGCCCTTTTTCTACACCCCTGAAACCCTTGTCGCACTAACTTTCAGCGGACAAACCCTTGTTCACCGAAAGTATTCTGCAATTCGTCGATAGGACCTTCCCATTACCGACTTGCCATAACTTTTTAGCCAATCCCTTCGACGAGCCCGATCTAGCTCGCCAAAGAGGTTCACTGCCTCACCGAATGGATTGGCGAGTCTGTCTGCAATAGATTTTCTGTGCTTAGATTTGATTTTCTCATAATCTCTCCCGATCTTTTGCAGATATGATACGTACAAATCTAACCATGTCACCCAAGAAAACAACACAGGGCATTAATATAAATGAAGGGGGATCAAATCTTTAACAGAAGAGAAGGCAAGAATTCCCACCGGGAGACAAAGGCAAAACAAAGAAACACATAGCTAGGAAAGTAGTTGCTGACACCCGAGAAGATTTTTATTAACCGAAAGATGAGGAGCTTCTGATTCACCGAAGGAATAGACACCAGGCTAGATTTCAATCCTCGCCCACCAGAGTTCCCTCAGCTGTCACCCATCCTGAAACAGGTTCAGTGCCAGCTCAGGCACCTCCAGTGACCTCTGCACTCTCTATCGTTCCTCTACCTCGACTGCTGTACAGATTGAAATGAGATGGGTTACAGACCATCCTAGAGGAGAAGTTTTTTTCTACGGAGGGTCTAGAGGGCAAGTACTCCGGTATCAGGACACCATCCACTACGATGAGTTTGAGCAGTTCACCAAGCCCCGAGGCCCTTACATACCTATACAGCTTATGGGGAGTTGGTGCCCAAAAGCAAGAAGAAGGCATGCTAATTCAGACCGGTGAAGTCGGTCATGGTCAGAGGCAAAGAAGTTGGGTGCGGCAGTGAATATATTAACACTGTTTTGAATAGACCGCAGCACTCTGCACTTCCTTACATGGGGTTGCCCATTGCTCAGTCCCTAGATGACTTGAAGGGTTGGTTGGTTCCTCTGATTTCTGACACAACCCAAAGGTGGATGGATGCAGGAGCTCCTATTGAGAAGAGGGACCTGAGCATTACTGCTATGTTCTGGTTTGTCTTTATCAACAACACTAAAATGTCATCCTAAAACAAGTCCATTTTGCGCCATCCAAAAGTTGCTTGCCTTAGCTCTATCATGTCTAGGAGACGCATCGATCTGGGACTACTGATTTCACAGGAGATGGCTATGATAGCCAAACAGAAGCAGACTTCTCTGCCATTCCCAGTCCTGATCACTGAGTTGTGCCGGCATGGTAAAGTACCTCGGGACACTGCAAGGGATTTTGAGGTCACCCCTTCATCCTCCACTGACATCTGGCGTATTGAGGCTGAGTACATATGAGGAGGCTGATGGGAGGAAAGCAGTTCCGGCAGATATTTCTCTGGATATTAACGTTGACTCATTACATGCTGAGGCATCTTCACCTACTCCGGCCTCTGGACCTTCAGGTACACCCGCTCCTTCCTCTTCTTCACAAGTCCCAGGTGTTTCGTCCTCCTCCCAGCCTGTCAGGATTACTCAGGCCATGATCCGGAAAATAGGGAATATGGCTTATTAAGCGGATGTGATGGCAACTCGATTGGTGAGATCCATCCCACGGATGATTGAGAGTGATATCTTGGCGGCACTAACCCCCTTTAAGGTCTCTGTTAATGATCTGGCTGCTAGAGTCACTACTTGTGAGAACAGACAGGGGAAGACATATGAGGTTTCGGCTTAGAAATCTGAAATAGCAGATTCCAGGAAGGATGTAGACTATTTGAAGTCTACCGACTTCACTTCATTAATTTAGGATGCAGATGACGAGCATGCTCCTGAGACCTCGGGGATTCCTCTAGCTACCACCGGACCAGTACAGAGGGATGGCGCAACAAATGAGGAGTCAGATGCACAGACCGACAAAGAGCAAATAGCGGTACATGATGATGAGATGAGAGAGAGCCGAGAGGAAAGCATATTTAGAGATTTGCCAAATCTTGTGGATACGGTTGTGCAGCTGGTGATCCAGACATCGCTGACTGAGACGTCCACAACAGTTCCTAGTGGATCTGGTACTGCTATTCCTCCTGAGGTTACTCCAGGCACTGATGCCCCTATTCAGAGTACCACACCGGGCATTGAGGCCCAGACAGATGGAGAGACTGCATAGATATGATTCTTTCTTTACCTCCCTCTCTGTCTTACTTAGTTTTACTTTTGGATACTTTTATTCACATTTGAGGACAAATGATTTTTGATTGTGGTGGGGTGAGGCCACCTTTGTGCATATTTGTTTTCTTTATATATTTGGGTTGAAATTTATAATTGTGTTAATACTGCATTTTTGTGGATGTTTAAGCTTGTGGCTTCGTATTTTATATTGCGAAATGATTTTGACCCTTCCGAAAAATTTTGCCACCCCTTCTATGTTGAAGGTGGTTGTTCTTTCGCAAATTTGTGTATCGATTTCGATCAATATCGATGACTTGAATAGTGCTCGTAATCGAACAAACATGAATGTGCAGCTACGATGAGGCCAAGTGAAGTTGCATAGACAATATGTGAACTCTTTGCATCTCATTGTGGCTAGCCATTTATTAAATTGAGTCCCTTGTGATGATCGTTGCACATTAGCGAAAGTGTGAAGTCTTGTTTGACTTTAGTGTCGATGCCTTGTGTGATGAGCTTACTATGCACCATGCATGACACCACCTAGAATTTTCCCCGTTGGTCCGGTCGACTAAGTAAGGCTATCTTTTGATATGATCTTAGGTAACTTCGAAGAGTGAGAGTCAATTTAACATATACCTCTTTTGTGGCCTACCTTGTGAGTGTGTGAACATCTCTTGAACACCCCTTGAACCTTACCTTTCTTTGGAAGAAACTTGATGACAACATGACCTTTCTTGGCCCATTACCTTGAATCCTCCAGAATCGTGGTTGATTGAATAGCCAACGTAGGCCAAAAGCCTAAGTTGGGGGTGTGGTGAAAAGAAAAGGGAAAGTCAAGAAGTGCAAGGAAAGTCTCCTTTAACCTATGGTGTTGAGAAAAATGGAAACCCTCCATATATATAAAAAAAAAAAAAAAAAAAAAAGAATGAAAAAGAAAAGTTGTGGAATAAAGTTGAAAAGTACAAAAGAAATGGGGTTCCCAAACAATCCATGGGAACTGAATAATAGGATGACTTATGAGCACTAAAACAACTAATGAAGGAAGAGGAAATAAAGTGTTGTGAGCACCACATTTCATAAGGATAAGAGTCATTGAACCTAAATGACCATACCTTTGCACTCAGCCCCATTACAAGTCTTGATAAGACCTTTTTTTATCTTGAGTGAGCTGAAACAAATGTCGATTGAAAAATACGGGAAAACTTATGGGTGAAATTATGCATTATGTTCCTCTTTTCGAGTGTGAATGTTGAATTTGATTCCAAAACTTTAAATTGTGAACCATTGTGTGAATATGGAATCTTTCTTTGTGTGAGGGCATTGGAACACTTTTGTTGAGCTTGAACTTGCATTTTAAGCAAGTATTGTAATTATGAGATTCTTTGATAATGGTGAGTAAAAACTTGAATCTTTGAGTGCACAATTGATCTTTGCATGAGTAAAGTGAGTCTTGTTGTGTGCATTCATGATTGATTCTTGTGTAGCACTATTTGAGACACCCTTTTTGAACAGCTGAACTCTAGTTTGCTTGAGGAGAAGCAAAAGTTTAAGTTGGGGGTGTTGATGAGTCCACAATTTGGACTCATTTAGGGCTATATATTGATAGAATTAGTGTCCTCAAATGCATATTTTGTCTCTATATCTGATGAAAATCCTTAAGTTTTAGGTATTTGAGTTGAGAGACAAAACATGGACGCTATTGAGCAAAAGGTAACAAAGTGGCTGAAAGAAGGAAGAAAAGACGGCCTGACGATCGCCTAATCCATTCGGCGTGTCACCGAAAGGCCTACAACCTCGCCTAATGTTCTAGTGTGCTTAGCCCTGAAAAAAAAGGTCAAGTCTTTGAGGAAAGGGAGCAGTCGGCAAATTGCCGAGCAATTCCTCGAAGCGTAGTGTGGAACTAAACCATTTTGTTACCCCAAAGCAAATTTCGCATATACAAAATAATCTTCAAAAAAAGTGAAAATAAGCAATAGGGAATAAACGGGAAATACAAAAGGAAAGGCCCACGTAGTGGTCATTGGAAATGAGTACTAAAATACAAGAAAGGCAAACCCACGCAGGGGCAAATAACAATAAATACACATAGAAAAACCCACGCAGGGGCGAAATCCACTAAGAGGTTCCTGACGGCCCCGCTTCTGTTCTGGTTCTTTTATTTTGTCCCATGTGGTCTTGAAGACTGTACTGGATCATCAACAGGTATCCATCAAGCCAACGCCCCTTCTCTTCCCAATCTTTAAACCACACTTCTCATTTCTTATCTTCAATCCATCTGTTGAGCTCTCCCAAATCGCCCCTTAATCTTTCTAATTCTTGAGTTACACCCTCGAGGGCCTCTTATTTCCGGAGGAGTTCACTATGCATTTCCTGAGATTCCTTTTTATGCTCTCTTAACTCTATCAAAGCTTTGGACTCTTTGTCCTCCACACTGCGGTAGAAGTTCAAACCCGGGAAGGATATGCCTTGCGAATTGCTTCTTAACGAAGCTTTGTAAGTTTCGTCGTATCCAGTATTAAATCGGTCCGCGGCGATGGTGCCTTCTTTCATTTTCACTACTTTTTTCCATTCTCTCAGCATCTCTAAAGCCTCATGCACTTTATCATCCCCGATGTCGAACACATATACACGGTAGTATGCATTTGGAGGTGTAGTTTGTCTTCTTCGAAAATGCCTCAAGACCTGGATGGGTGCATAAGGGCGGATACCCTGAATACCCTATAGAGGAAGTATGAGTTGTATGTCACCCCATACTATGACATCTTTCAAGATGAAGCGGTCGAACATCCACTGAATATCTTCTTCTCTTAGCTCAGAGAAAATCTGAGCCTATCTTTCTCTAGTTCTCCTATTTTCTAAATTCGCCTTAATAGCATGTAGTTATAATTTTTAGGAGCATTATGTTCATCGAGGGTATGTAGTTGTTGCATCCCGTGTCTCTTCACTAAGTGACTCATTATCCACCATTGGAGGAGGAGATTACAGCCCTGAAAGTAATGAAGTCCTTTCTTACACCTACCCATAGCACAATACATATCGAATAAGATGACTGGCACATTGGAATAGTATTTCACATACTTTTAGTTCTCATACCCATGGAATAGAGTGTGTGCAAGCATAAATATTCAAGTGTTGATACTGAGGCTCGGGTCGTGTGGAAAAACCATAGTGCCCAACAACGCGATAGTAAATGCCAAGGGTATGATCCCGTCCCATTCTCTGAAAGTAACCCTGAATCTAACGTAGAGATACCTAAAAGCAACTCTAGAACCTTCGGCCCAGTCGACGTAATCCTTTCTTAATTCGAGCCAATTTATAATATCCTCGATAGTAGGTTTGTTAAGGATTAGGATGTGTTCCTGTCACTTCTTTCTAGCCCTGTACCCACAGTGTCTATGCCA
Organism: Solanum acaule; assembly: GCA_036250505.1. NCBI lineage: Eukaryota > Viridiplantae > Streptophyta > Magnoliopsida > Solanales > Solanaceae > Solanum > Solanum acaule. The sequence goes on from JAJOOR010009441.1 coordinate 24,201, forward strand.
TCCCAAATTTCCTCAATTGTCGGGGTGATTTCCATGGTTCCGAATCGGAACACCATTCTCTCATTATCCCAATAGCCGGTGAGGATTTCAATCAGTTTAGGCCAGCCAACCATGTTGATGAGCTCTGTTAGAGCCCTTACATATTTAGTGAGGTCCCTTTTGTGAAATATGTTTAGGTCTTTGTACCATAACTTGAGCAAAGCTGGAGCTTCCACTACCATGTCGAATTTGGGAAAATGATTCATATTTACAAAATAGAACCTTGTTAAGATTCCCCCCCAAATAGGCAACAATCAGGTATCCACATATACATCTTTCAAATGTCAAGTAATATGATATTTCGTTAGGTCGTGGACCTTGAACATGATTTTTTGGCGGTTTTACTAATGGACTTAATACGCCTTTGGTATTAAGCCGTCTTAGGCTAATGCTTAGATTTGGATTTGGTTACGCTTTACTCAGGTTGACTAGAATTGGTCTAGAAATGACGGTTACCCGAGTCGGACAAACGACGGGGTAAAGTCTAATAAACGATGTTAGATAACCACAATCCAATTATTAGTTTATTACTTGAAAATAATTCAACTTGTGTTTTTTTAGGATAGTCGTGGTAAGCCACGTAACCACATTTTTTCCTAATGCAATCTATTTGCATTTGGCGGAGTTGATGTCATGAATATCACAATTAATATACGATAATTTAAACAAGTAAACAGTTAAACACATAGCCAAATAATTAATCTTAAGGTTAGAACCATTCAGATCCCCAGCAGAGTCGCCATTTTATTTTATTTAAAAACATACTCAGACTGGTTTTAAGAGCTGGTACTTAATTTTTAAAGGGAAATTAAGAAAATTGATTTTTTCAACAAATTATAAATAGAAAATCTGATGAAAGTATTTAAGGGGGTTCGGGGTTCATATTAGCGTTTCGGGAAGGATTTGAAAGCACCCGAAATATTCGCTAACATGCGGTTATCCGATAATTAATTATTAGGCTAAAATGATTTGACTTAAATTGAATTGAGTGAATAAGTAGTTTTGAAAATTAAGACCATTTTAAAGGGGAAAAGGGGAAATATTAGGATATTACTAAGTTACATACTTTGAAAATTATATTTTAAGGTCAAAAGAAATGAGTACCTCAATAGTTGATTTTGAAAAAAAAATAGTTCAGAATGGCTATCTGTCGGAGGATTAAATTGTAATAGCCTTAAACTTAACAACAAATAACAACGAATAAACCAATATGAAATAAAGAGGAAGATTTGGGCCCAAGTCTGGTTTTCTGTCAGCCTGGGTCAGTACTTGGGCGTAATTTCGTTTTGGACCTTTGGCCCATTCAAGTGACCTGCACCTGTCTTAGTCTAACATAATGAAAATATTGTTCTTTGGACCTTAGGACCAATTTTTCCACCTGTCCTAAATTCTAACAGGATAATAAGAAATAAAATGACAAGGGCTTAGGCCCAAAATAACAAAATATAATTTCTGGAATAAAGTGTGCGCCTTTGGCCCAATCTTTTCAATTATCCGATTTGCTTCATATTCATTCAACTTCGAGACCTGTACATCGATTTTCTATAGCTGGCTGACTCAATGGAGAAGGAATTTTAGCCTTTATGGCTCTCTCAAAATGCAAGAAAAAGATAGGAGTTCATATTGAACTCGGACAAATTTCATATGCAAACAAAATAAATAAAATGTAAGTAATAACTCAATGATTTAATATAAGAAAGTAGTAAAATGAAATAAATGCTATTACCTAAATATCACCACAGGTACGAGACAATTTTTTATTAGCAATTAATAATAGCAAAAACCAAGTAAAGCAGGCATGAGAGGAAAAAAATAAAAATATATCCACAGAAATAATAATGCATTAAAAGCAGTGATTAGCCAACAACAACAATTTATAATAAACCAATTTAGAGCAGCAATCATAAGGCAGCAAAGAATGAGCAGACTTAGAAAAACTTTCAGGCTAAAACAAATTATGAATTCTTGTCAAGGTTCGCAATAAAGCAATACAATAACTAATTCCAAGATTAAAATCGATTCCAAACTTCATTTAATGAGAAGATCATACTAATGAGGCATAGAATAAAGGACACAAATTTAGAGTAAAAGAAGCTAAAGCCGAAATCTGTAAAGAACAAATAAACAATATCCCACACTTTATGAAACTTATCTATCTGAAACATGTTGATCCAAATACGATTTTCGCTAACAGGAAATCAAGTCAAACTACTATACTAGGACTAAGACCAAATAAGTAAACAACTACCTAGATAAATATGCCAAGAGTAAAAAATAGATATGCTAAGACCCTGCACTATACTGAAACAGCAGGAATGTACAAAATAAAGAACAAAACGAAAATCAGACACTGAAGAAAGAATGCTACCGACTCAACTTGAAATATGACATTTTCGGCTGAAAATTAGATTGTTTGGAGACAAAACTTGGTTTAAACACATTACATTATGCAGTATGACAGCAAACACATTCAAAAGATAGGTAAAACTAAACAATTAGAGCAAGCATGCGACTATATCATATATATCAACCACATAAATAGACCCTTTAAAAACCTAATTTATAAAAGAGCAACCTTAAACAGTGATGACCCTAAATATAGCATAACTGATGCTTAACACGGCATGGAAGAAATAATACATATTTAATAACACTCATGAACTAGGTTCAAGAAAGGGAACATCAAAACGCATTCGAGCAAAGAAAGACAGAAACGACCATACTAGATAGAATTTGGCAGAACCGTAAAACAATATTAGGACTAACTCATGGAAGCGATTAAGAACACGTACTTCATGTCAAAACAACATCAATCCAACAATAACTAATTAGCGAACAACCAACATAATAGTGATTTTCCAACATCAACAAAAACAAATATCAAAAGAGATGAAGAGAAAGTTATCGGAGTAAACGGTTTCCTTTTCCAGGCAGCGAACGGGGATGAGAAATTTGAGCAGAGTAACGCGACTTCTACCACGAAACATGACCACGAACAACAAAACAAAGAACCTGGACTGAATACGAGCAACTACCTCAAATTCCAAATAAACGTGTGAGATAACAACAGACGACACCAAAGGACACGAACTAAAATCCATAACGAGTTTACTCCTCTATTCGGGAGTGTATTTCAAGTATATTACTACTTTTACTTAATCCTTTTCTCTGTATTTCCCCTCAATTTTTTCCAACCTCTAATAGTGAATAAGAAGGGGGTTTATATAGATGTGAAAATTGGGGTTCGTTTTTGGGGGTAAAAGGGTGATAACAAGGGTGAAATAGGAAATTTCATTCCATTCCCAAAAATTCAAATATTTTCTAAGGACGAGAAAAGGCTGTTCTTGGTGTGAGATTTACCCCAAAATCTGAGGAAATCCAGACAAGGGGGGTAGCGCGAACGACTTGGATCGATTCCCTCTTCCCTGTGCTTGATGTGGCACCTTCTTGTAACCATATGAACGATTGGACGCGGCTGGCGGGGCTGGAACGAGTTGGTGAGGGCAGACGCGGTTGCTTTTTTCTATGGATTTCGTCGTTTGATTATTGTGTATTGTTGCTTATTTTGACATCTATCGTTGTCGACATTTCTGGGTTATGCAGCGCGTTCACGTGTTAGTGAAGAAGAAAGAGGACGCAGGTGGGGTCGTTTGGTACTGTTGCTGTTGTTGTCAGTTGTATGTATTGCTGGGTCTCTTTGTTGAAGAAGGGGATTGGGTCAAGTTAAGGAGTATCAAGAGTGGGCTGGTTTATGTATTGACTGGGAATGTTGTGTGGGCTGGAAATGCTGAAAATTGTTTTGGAGGGCTGAAGTTGAGTGGAAATTGGACTAAAAAATGAGCCTAACTTTGGTCATAAACAAGGATCAAGTGTTAAGATAAGAGATAGCTAGATTTGTAATTGCAAAAATGGCCATTGGATTACAATCATAGTCAAATAGAATTCGAAACATAGCCAAGTGGAGATGATTAAGACTCGAATAAGATGAACTAATATTAATTAATTAATTAATTAATGAGCTTTTTAATCTTAACGAAATAAATAATTAACTTAATTATAAACTAATTGGTTTTCATATAAACTAATTAATTCAAAATTAAAACTATAATTTAAACTAAAACTAAATTAATAGAATATTTATTTTAACGAATAAAAATCTTTTGATATGATTTTCAAACATTTATCAAATATACTAGTTACGTATATAATTATATGAAATACATTTATTATTCAAAATACTACAAAAATCGGCTAAAATTATTTAAACCAACCTTGAAACTATTTGAATTTTATAAAGCTAATTATTCTAAAACGTTTGAAAATTAAGAAGCTCAGAAATTAATTATTATCGGGGAGGGTCGAAATTGGGTGTCAACGTCCTTCTCTCCATCCCTTTCCTTCCAAGTGGGGTTAGGATCCCTCCACTCTCTATCACAATCTTTCCATCTTTCATCCATGTTCCAACCTTGGTTACCACTCTGCCACGGGTAGTTTGAGTGATAACCACCTCCTTGGTTGGCTAGGAAGTTCAGTTCTTTGTTGTACAACGCTTCAAACTTGGCCTCATCAAGATTTACACACCCAACACCCACAACATTGATACTTCTTGCACCAGCTCCCATGACATATTTGGACAAAATGTCAAGTTGGGTCATGATCTTTGCCATGTTTTGGTCCCTCTATTCGTCTTTCTCAAGCTGCTCCTTAGTCAATTTAAAAGTCAGAGGGGAGACCTGATCTTCGCGGGTGAACCAAGCCTGAATAATTGTGGTCATACCATCCAAAAGTTGGGTTGCTATAATGTAAGGTTGTTGCGTCAAACCTCCCGAAGAAAGTTGGTCAGCTCCTCTTGCACCAAGACCAGTTTCAGCAGTGCCCTCTCCAGCTAGAGGTGGTGGTCAGGACCAGGACCGTCGGGACACCTGACATGGTACTAGAGACGGAGTTCGGGGAGGCAGGATAGGTGGTAGATTGGATGCACCGGGCAGAGGTTCTCTGGGCCATTTCTCTGCGGCCCCGACGAGGGCGGCGACTAAGGCATCTGACGATGTCATCACAGGTACGCTTTAATTATGCCATTAGCCTACTACAATATTATTTGATCCCGGGTCCACATTCTCATATGTATATGTTTATTTTGCTCCCCGATTGGGTATGAGGTTCGAGTCCTTGGCAGAGCTGGTTCATGTTTCGACCCCGGTAGGTGAGTCCTTAGTAGTGGATCAGGTATTGCTATCTTGCTTAGGGACTATCCAGGGTTATGATACTAGAGTTGATCTTATTATTCTAGATATGGTTGATTTTGATGTGATTCGGGGGATAGACTGGTTAACCCCCTACCATGCGGTCATGGATTGCTACGCCAAGACCGTTACTTTAGCCCTGCTTGGCTAATATTGCCTGCATAAGAGAAGAAATTACTAAAAATAAATTCGGGTTTTCAAAAACCAACCTTAATTTCCGATTAATAAACACTAAAAAGCTAGGCTGCAATGTAATCCACTCCGAACACAACTCTGACGACTAAAATACTCTTGAAAATGCCAAATATCGAAAATAGTAAATAGGTGTGTGTTTGGGAAGATGAAAAATGAGAGAAAATGAAAGAGTTTGAAGTTCAAAGGTTTGGCCCTTTAATAAACCGTCCAGCTATCGCCCATTCGACGACGTTAGTCATGATCGCCGACCCACTCGGTGACATGCCGAGTGGTCACTTACCTCGCCGAGTTTTATAGGATCCTCAGTTGATGTAGGGGTCGAAACGGCGGCCAAGATCGAGATCACCGACTTGATCGGCGAATCACCAATAATTTCCTGGGTTCGCCGAATTTTACAGACTCTACCTTAAAGTTGTCTTGATTCTAATGGCGGTCTAGGTCGGGGTCCCTAACCTCTTCGGCGTTTCACCGATTGGACTTTAGCTCGGCAATTTGCATTTTTCAAACATTTCCCACACTTTATCCTTCACAATTAACACATCATTATTCTAAAATAAAAATTTTAAGTGATAAAACATTGGGTTGCCTCCCAAGAAGCACCTTAGTTAAAGTCGTGGAACGACCCAAGTCCTTACTCAAGCTCCATTATTGGGGTATGCCCTAGTGCGACTAGGTAACCCCAATTGTTTGTTTGGGTGGAACCGAGGCAATAAATTACCTATGATAGTTCCAATTAGCTGCATAGATCTAGAGTGAGAACCGATCATCTGATTAAGCACTTCAATAATCTCCTTCATCTCTTCCAGCACTCTATCTTACTGACTGATCTTTTGGAGAATGATTAACAGCATATCCTCGACATGTCTACTCTCATTGTTCTCAGATCTTCTCCACTCATGATGGGGTATGTATCTTTCTTTTCCTGTGCACTGGATTTCAAGCTCTGATATTGTGTTGGCCAAATCGTCCAGTTGAGTTAACAGTGCAGTTAACATGAAGTCCCTCTCGACTTCTTCGTTTATCTCAGCCATGTGATCAAGTATTTGGGCTGCTATCACATAGGATTGTTGTGCAATACCACCCGAGATGAGTTGATCAACTACACCTTATTCCCGGGACTATGACTTCTGTAAAAACATTCCAGAAGGACTACATCAGGTATTTCATGAATTGGGCATTGAACCATCAGTTATTTAAACCTTAGCCACGACTTGTGAACCCTTCACCTTCCAATTGTTTAAAGGTTGGAATGCGATCCCTGAACATCATCAATTCTAACGGAGGAAAATCCATTGGTTTCCAATTACTGCCTGACATGCTCACCTCTTCTATTTCAAAGCATAAACACATAAAACAAAGCTAAAAATTAAGTAAGTTTCACTATAACTAACAAGAACAAAATTCAACTTAACGGAAAATTCTCAAATAACACCACTCCCCGGCAGCGGCGCCATTTTGACTTGACGTATTCGGGCGCTTCATCCAATACTAAGCGTCCACAATCGTTCAATAGTAATATAACCCAACTAGTGAGTTGGGGTAGAGTCCCTTGTAACCGAGAATTAAGAGAAAAGCAAGAATGTGTTCAAGTCAATTATAGCTATACACATTTACGAAGAAAAACATATTAAATTAAAGGATGACATAAGTGGCAAGTATCAAAGGGGGTTTGTAATCAATTATCAATTACAATGACAACTAAAAACGAAAATGAAAATATGGAGACAGTATTCTTGGGATTTGATAGGAGTATGGGCTAAAATAAACAACCAGGTAAATGCTATTGATAGTAACTCGTTGTAAATTGGTAACTAAGCTAGACTTTTGTGGGGGTAAATTTTCTCTCGAACAATTTACCCTGAATCAAATCGGTTTCTGTCGAACACCGATAAGCGAAAATGAAGCACAACATTCGCCTTAGTCCATTCACTCTCTTGAGCTGAATGTGTGGAAGAAGGTTTATGATTCACTCTCTCGAGTTGAACCCACGACAACCCAATATCCATAGACTATCGATTCAGTAGTTTTGGTTTTAAAACCTCTCTCTCGAGCAAGTCAAAAACACGAAGATAAAATTGTATTTGCAACTACAACCCCATTAAATTCAAACACAACTACTGAATGAAATCACCTTTAAGCAACGAATAAACAATCAATTAGCAACACCCAGCAATAAATTCAACCCTTATTCACACCCCAAGAATTGGGATTTTAGCTAGACATAGTAAAGAGATAGAAATTGATACTGAAAAGTGTTTTCATCAAATGGGTATGATAGATATTGTCTTTACACACGTCAAAGATAAAGAATCTTCAATACCCACTTCTAATTGCTTAGAAATGGAAATCTTCAAAGCTAAGGAACAAAGTCTCCAAAGATCTAAGTTCAAAAAACTAAAAATAATGTTTGATACTGAATTCATACATAATTTGATACTAAGCTAAAAATTTAAACAAGTATTTATAGTTGTCAAAAAGTGTGCTGCGAAGGACCACTCGACACAGTTAGTCAGGATCGCTGATCCACTCAGCGATCCGCCCTTTGGTCTGGTTCATCGCCTTTCTGCATTGGCCTTCAACAACTTCAAGTTTTGTAACCTTGGGCGATGGAGTACTGCATCGCAAAATCATTCGGCGACTCGCCGACTACTCCTTTATCTCGCCGACTCGATTTTCTCCTTCAGAGGAACATTAGGCGAGACCATAGCCATTTGGTGACTTGCCTAATGTCTTAGGCGATCCGCATGCCATCTTTTCTTCATTCTTTTCAGCTACCTTGTTCCTTTCTGCCCAATAGTGTCCATGTTTTGTCTCTAATTCCAAATACCTGAAACTCAAGGGTTTTCATTAGTTATTGAGACAAAATATGCATTTGAGGACACTAAATCTATCAAAATAAAGCCCTAAAAGAGTCCAAATAATGGACTCATCAGAAATCCAGTCCTTAGCTAACCAGATGATCAGACTAGATATTTCAGATTCCAAACGGGTGTTAGCCTTTGTGGGAGTTCAATCGTCTTTGCTAGATCGGATCTATGGTTGCCAGTTCAAGGATGAGTCTTTGGTGGAACTCAGAGATAGGGTATTGGCAGGTGATGGTAGACATGCTACCTTAGATTCGGATGGGGTTTTGAGATTCAATGGCCGGTTGTGTGTTCCAAGAGCTGGGAGTTTGATTCAGCTGATCTTGAGCGAGGCCCATGATTCCAGATATTTTATCCATCTAGGCACAGCTAAGATATATCGTGATTTGAGGTAGCATTATTGGTGGAGCAGTATGAGGAGAGATATTGCCAACTACTATGTCGTTATTTATGTTGCCAGCAGGTAAAGACCGAGCATTTATGGCTAGGTGGCGAGTTCCAGAGACTTCCCATTCCGGAGTGGAAATGGGAGCGTATCAATATGGACTTCATTGTGGGGTTGCCTTGGACTTCTAGAGGTGTTGACAGCATTTGAGTCATCGTGGATCGATTGACCAAATCAGCACACATCTTTCCTATTCATACTACCTTCAATGCCAAGAGGTTAGCTCATATCTACATTCGGGAGGTGGTTCATCTTCATGGCGTGCCTATTTCTATCATTTCAGACCGGGGTTCATAGTTCACTTCCAACTTTTGGAGGGTTTGTCAGGAGGAGTTGGGCACCAGTGTCCACCTTAGCACATCATTTCACCCACAGACGGATGGCCAGTCAGAGCATACTATTCAATTCCTTGAGGATATGTTGCGGGGCTGTGTTATGGATTTTGGAGGTCAGTGAGACCACTTCCTACCTTTGGCGGAGTTTGCGTACAATAATAACCATCACTCTAGTATTCAGATGGCCGCGTTTGAGGCCTTATATGGTAGGCGTTTTCACTCTCCAGTTATTTGGTTTGAGTCTACAGAGCCTAGGCCGCGTGGTACAGATTTGCTTTAGGAGGCCTTGGATTAGGTAAGGGTTATTCTGGATAGGCTCAAAATGACTTAAGAGTAGACATCAAAGTTACGTGGATCACAGGCATCGGCCGTTGAGGTATGCAGTTGGTGACCGGGTATTTCTCCAATTATCCCTCATGAAGGGCCTGATGAGATTTGGGAGGCGGGGCAAGCTTAGCCCCATGTATATAGGCCCTTTTGAGATTTTAAGAGTAGTTTGCGAGGTTGCCTATTAGTTAACTTTACCTCCAGCACTATCGGCTATCCACCTAGTGTTCCATGTTTTGATGTTGCGCCGGTATGTTCCAGATGAGTCTCATGTACTCCAGTATGATTCAGTTGAGTTGGATGATCGTCTGACCTTTATTGAGAAGCCGGTTGCCATTCTAGCCAGAGAAGTCAGGCAATTGCGGTCAAGAACCATTCTTGTTGTTAAGATCTGTTGGAGGCACTGTCTAGTCAAGGAGGCTACTTGGGAGACTGAGAAGGAGATGTGGGAGCAGTTCCCTAGCTTATTTGAGCTTTCAGGTATAACTGTATCCTTACTTTCGCGCACAAAAGTTCTTTTAGTAGTGGATGTTGTAATGACCCTCCAGGTTATTTCTGTGTTGTTTAGAGCATTCCTATAGCTACTCCAAGTCATTTATGACTTTCTGGCACTGATTGTTCGATCGCCTAATCGTTCGTTTGGATTTTGTGCAGCTTTCCGTGTTTTTGAGACCTTAAAGCTTGAATAGTTGACTTTAGTCAAAACATCATGCAAACGACCTCAGAATGGAATTATGACGGTTTCATGAACTTCGGAATGGCCAAATTAGGCTAGTAGCATGGTTGGCACGAGTATCGAGACCTTCGGTGCGAGTTCCTTTGAAATTTGGCCTAGGGTTAACTTTGATCAACATTTTTGGAAAACGAGCTCGAATGAAAATTTTGTCAGCGCGGTTAGCCTCGGAATGTTGAGTTTGGTCTAGAACGACCATTCATTCGACTCCCGAGGCCTCTAGACTCATTCCGAGTACCTCGGTGGATTTTGGTTAAAATGGGTTTCGGGAGTGGGACCCACCTTTTATCGAGATGACCTCTGATGGAAATTCCAATTGCGCCACTGAGTTCGGAATGTCAAATTTAGTAGGGTAGCATATATATTATATTTTTATCGGGTTCCAAACAAATTCCGAGCACCCCGTCGGAGACTTTAAAAAATAGCAAAAGCTTTAATCTGGTGCGCCCTTTCAGCGACTAGATTTTGGGCTTTTAACGACCAGATTTTTGGGCTTTTTAGCGATCAGTTTTGCCTTTTAAAAGTTTTAATTCAGCTTTCTGTCCTCATTTTAAAAGTGTGATATCTTGAGCTATAGAGCTCCAATTTCGGTGATTCAAGAGGCTAGGTTGTGAGATTTTTCGAGGAGAACATGTTGGCAAGCTCGGAAGCTGCTGTGGGACCTTCTTTTGAGGTAAATTATCATTTTCACCTGCTGCCATGGCTACTTTGTGAACTCAATTTGTGGAATATTTTGGGACTTGATTTCTCCCTCATTCTAAGTCCAAATTTGATGATTCCAGTGGCTAATTTGAGTGGCTTTTTTAGGAGAACGCCGTGGTATTGTTGGAATTCACTATACACCTTTTGCTTCTAGTAAATTTACTGATTTCAGTTGCTCTCCCATTTCTAGTTCTTGAGAAAATCCGAGTTTTGGTTGCATGTTGATATTGTGATGTTTTCAAGCCCCGAACTGTGTCCCATTTTGGGACATGAGCTCGGGGAACTCATTAGGACCTATTTTTAGGTTCATTCTGGAATTACCAGCGCAGGTCCCACTTCCCCATTTTACGCCAAAATTGGTCTGTCTCAGTTTCTTGCGATTTTAGTGTCTAAACGACAGTAATAATGTTGTGACTCTATTACTGATAGCGTGGAAGCGTTCCAAGGCCGATTGGAAGGAGACAGCTTCGAAGAAGTGATTTTGGAGTGTGCGTGATCGGCCTACAAGTAGGCTACGACTTCCCTCTCTTAGATCGAACCACTCGGTGAGCCGCCCTTGGGTCACTTCCATCGCCATTTTGCCTTGTCATTCAGCATCCTCAAGGTTTGTAACTCTGGGTAATCTAGCGCTGCATCATGGAACTACTCGGCGATCCACCGACTGCTCCTTTCCATCGCCGACCTGATTTCTTCCCTCGGGGATTGGCACACTAGAACTTTAGGCAGTCAAATAACCATTCGATGATTCGCCAAGTGAACTTGGCGATCACCTGGACACTTTTCTTCATCCTTTCAGCATGTTTTATTCCTTTTTGCTTGTTAGTGTCCTTGCTTTGTTCCTCAATCCATAAACCTTCATTCAAGGGTTTTACATGAGTTATTGGCACAAAATAAGCATTTGAGGACACTAATTTTATATAAACAAAGCCCTAAAAGAGTCCAAATCTCGAACTTATCAACACCCCCAAATTAAACTTTTGCTTGTCCTCAAGTAAAACTCAAGTTCAGCTGTTAAAAAAGGATGTCTTAGACAGTGCTACAAAAGACTCAACTTACTCATGCGAGGATCAATTGTGCACTCAAAGATTCAAGTTATGACTCATTATTACCAAAGATTCTCAAGTTCACAATACTTACTTCAAATGCAAGTTCAAGCTCAACAAAGGTACTCAAATGCCCTCACGAAAAACATGATTCGATATTCACACATAATTGTTCAACAATTTATAGTTTCAGAATCACATACAACTCTCACACTCACAAAGATGAACACATGCATGACTTCACCCATAGGTTTGCCCTTATTTTCCAATCAACATTCGTTTCAGCTCACTCAAGATCAAAAAGTTCTTTTCAAGGCTTGTAATGAGACTGAGTGTAAATGTATGGTCATTTAGGCTCGGTGGCTACTATCCTCATGAAATGTGGTATGAACATCATTTTTCCTTCCTTTTCTTCAGCATTATCACTCATGCTCGAAATTCACCCCATTATTCACTTCCTATGGAATATCGACAACCCATTTCTTTTGCAATTTTTTCATTCTTTTTCTTTTCTTTCTTTTTGTTTTGTATGGAAGGGTTCCATTCTTTTCAAAACCATGGATCAAGGGGGACTTCTTCACACTTCTTGATTTACCTTCTCTTTTCACCACACCCCAAACTTAGGCTTTTGGCCTAATTTGGCTATTCAAACAAACCACATTTCACGAGGATTATGGGTGAATGGATAAAGAGGGGTCACATTTGCTCAAGTTTCTTCCAAGAAAATGATAAGGCTCAAAGGAGTTCAATCAAAGTTCAAACATCTCACAAGGTTGGCAACAAAAAGAGATATATTGTAAAATTGCTTCACTCTTCAAAATTGTTGTCAAGTTCATTTCAAGAGCTTGCATCACTTAGTCAACCGGACCAACGGGGCAAATTCTAGGTGTCATCACACAAGGTTCACGGTAAGCTCATCACAGAAGGCATTGGCATCAATATCAAACAAGACTCCACACTTTCGCTAGTGTGCAAAGTTCATCACAAGAGACTCATTCGATAATCGGTCACTACGAGATGCAAAAAGTTCACATATTGTCTATGCAACTTCATTTGGCCTCATCGTAGCCGCGCATTCATTTTGGTTCGATTAAGAGCACTATTTAGGTCATCGGTATTGATCATGACCGATACTAAAATTTGTAGAAGAACAGCCACAATCACACACAAGAGGTGGCAATTTTTTTTAGAAGCGTCAAAAACCATTTGCATTCATAATTAGGAGTCACAACCTCAAACATCCACAAGACAATATCAAAACACAATTTAAACACAAAAACCCAATATATACAAAATTACAAGATAGTCATAAGAGGTAGGTATGGAAATACCTCACCCCACCACAAATAAAAATGCAGTTGTCCTCAAATGCAACAAAATCATCAAAAGTTAATAAAATGATAGATAGGGAGGTAAAGAAGGGTCATGTCTACACAGTCGCTCCATCTGTCGGGGCATCAGTGCCTGGTGCATCCTCAGCACTACTAGCTCCACTAGGGCCTACCATAGACATCTCTATAAGCGATGTCTGAATCACCGATCGTACACCTGCGTTTGCAATTGGGAGCAACAAGTTTTTGGTGCCGCTGCCAAGGACTTAGAAATTAACTAAATCTAGGTTATACTTTTTCTTTTTTGTTTTTTTCTAAAAATTTAAGTATTATTATTTTCTTTGAATAATTTGGTACTCTTATTGATATGGATGATTGGGATAAATTGTGGTTGGGTGATGAATGTCCTTTATGTCATATATGTGGTCGTCAATATATTCATTGGAATGGTGCTTCCTCCAAACCCCTATTATGATTCTTCTGTTATTTATGATGTTGGCAGGGGCGATGCAGCAAAGAATGCAAAACAAGAGGCATGCAATATGAATTCACTTATGGAATATACAGACATGTTGGACAAAGTTAATTCAAAATTCACGGAGAAAATATTCGAATGCGGGGAACAACATAAAAAATTCATGAAATTATTGGATGAGCTTGACCTATTCAATTAGAAAATACAGTCCAAACTAAATTAGAAGGTAGTGAAGCCCAACAAGCAGAAAGTTATGGAGAAATAGAGATATTGAGTCAATCTTGGCTACAAGAACAAGCTCAACTTCTAAAGTTTCAAGAGTATCCGTGATGGTCTAATATACATGTCAACCCAACATATTGAGGGAAGAGTTGAGCTCACAGAAGAAATAGATCAATTTGGCTCAGATATTCATGACTTAGAGGCTCACTTGAACAAAAAGATTGAGGCGTCTGAATCCCAATTACCAATAGTCGTGGATGATGAAAAATTAGTGGAGCAAAAAGAGGAATTCCAACCATTCAACTTTACCTTATTCCTTAATCGATTTTGAGAAAAAGTACAAAAGTGGTAATGTTGTAAAAAATGCTACTTTGGAGTTAAGGCAACTTGAATCTCATTCTAAACACTTTTTGATAAAATCTGAACTAATGGATGAGTGTATAGATGAGGTACAAAGTCCCTACATCCTAAAGTTTTTTAGTCCACGTAGACAAAATGACATTCCTCACCTAAGGGTCAAGAAGTGAAAGATGCGATATATATTACTTAGTTCCTTTATCTTTATACCACCTACCCTTGAGAGGAGCAGAAAAATAGATGCAAAGTTAGGGGTACAATCATAAGTTCAAAGTGGAAACAAAAGTAGTGAATGTACATGTGTCGTGCCGCGATGTTAAATTAGGCACTTATTGGGATGCAACCCAATTTATAGTGTAACTTCTTCTTCTTTTTTAGTGTCATTTTTTGTGTTGTTTTTACAGGTTTTGGAGAAGTCTGAGTATCTGAAATTTTGAGCTAAGGAGCACATTTGAGCTTAAGTGTTGGGTGACGACCCTTGATGAAAATTAAGAGAACATGCTACTAGCTAGGCCTCAAGGAATTTTCCTAACCCTAGTTTTAAATTTTATTTGATGCTTTAGGGACATAGCATCTTTTTAAGTGTGGGGTGGAGGAATGAATTTCTAGGTTTTACTGTTTTATTGAGTCTTTTATTTTTTAGGATGGACTCCTTGGCTTTTGTTTTCGGTTCTTTTCCTGAGGATAGTCCATTTGAACCGAGTATCTATTATTTTTTTAAGGAATAATTTTTTTTGTTTTTGTTTTTTTTGAGAGAAAATAAAAGACCCTTTTGAGTGGTGTGATACTTTCTATTTAGGCCTAATTTTTTTAGTAGTACTTTTTTATGAATGCTTGACTGATAAGGAAATTGTAGACTCTTTGACACCTAAGCTCATGGTTGTGACTTTGTATATAGCTTATTTTATTTTGTTGTTTGTTATGATCCTATCTCTCTTAGAAGTCGAATTGATTCATCTTGATTGATACTCGTGCTATGTGTGGTGAGAATTTGTTTATTCCATGTTTTGCATCTTAGTCTTGAACTTGCACTGCATGTTATTGAAGCAAAATAAAACGTGTTGCTTTGTTTAGGAGATGATAATAGGCTTTCTTTGATTTTTATTGTAAATTTTATCCTTTTCAGATAAAATATCCCTAGTATAGCCCCATTGAGACTTTTAGTCTTGATTTTGTTTTGTCCTACTAAATTGAGCTAAACCCTTTTTATTGATACCGTTCGTTTTGATCCCAAAGTAATCCATAATGCACTATGTTAAGATGAAAACGTGAAAACAATGGTGAAGGTAGATAGGGGTAAAATGTTTGGTTTTGTGGTAAAGAAAGAAAAGAGGTAGAAGAATGATGCACCATAAGTTACTAAATCTGTGATTGGCCCTGGTCCCTTGGACATTGTGCACTTCGATTAAGGTTAAAAGCCTAAGTTGAAGGTGGCTAATTTGGAAAATACCATTATAATGGCCTTGGCCCTTACAAGGACAACGTACACCTTAACTCGTGAGAAATCCATAAGTTGAGGGTGGCTATTGTTAAGTGTGAAAAAAAAAAGAGAAAAAGGGGTGTGTAGAAAATAAGGGCTCAAGTGAAAGAAAGGGCAAGGCTTTAAGTATAATTGGAAAAAATGCCAAAAGGGGGACCAAAGGAAAAGAAAAAGTTGTGAATGTAGCAAGAAAATCAAAACATGTGCATTAGGGAAGATAAGTCACTAATTTTACCAAAATGTATCCTCCCTTACCTCAAACCTACATTACAACCCGTTAGAGTCCTAGTTGATTCTATTCAAGCATGCTTAATTAGTGGAGATGTACATAATGGGCAAGCCTATGGTTCTTTGTGCATACATGTGAATTTTATTTCTGAGTGTGAGTTGTTTGATCCTAAGTCCTTAACTTATATTAAATCTTTTGAACTGAGTGTGTGGACTATTTCTTCTTGTGAGGACACTTGTTTCCTGATGGATAGGTGATTTTACTAACTTTCTTTGATGAGTAGGGGAGCAGACTTAAATTTGATGAGTTCAAAGTCCTTCCTTGAGGTTAGGAGGTTAGAGGTTTGTTGTTTACTTGGATGTCTTGCATAATGAGTGGGAATTGTACTTGACGTTTTGAAATTGGTTTATGGCCTAATTGTTTGTATCAACCAAAGTGATTACATTCATAGTATTATTTTTTTGAGATGGGTTTTAATGCTTGCTCGAGGACGAGCAAAAGTTTAAGTGTGGGGTGTTGATGTGAGGCCAAAAATACATATTTTTAATCATTATTTGCCTCACATTTATTATTTATTTATGCCTTTTTTGAACAGGAATTTTATGGATTGTGCTAAACAGTATATTTTATTTGTAGGAGTAAATTGGTGTAAAATTGAAGAAGTTTGGTGCTAAAATGAATTAAAGATGGAAGGTTGAAGAAGGAAATCAAACAGACATCTTAATGGATTAATTAAAATATAATAATATATAATATATAAAAAGTGCATATTGTTATATGCAAATTGCGAATGGAAAAGACTGCATTCCACCACGTGGCTGTTTCTGAAGGCAGCAAAGAGAATTGAGGCGGTTAGACCACCACTGTTTACGCGGAAGTCAAATTCTTCTTGATTTTTATTTACTGATTTTATTTGGACTCAATTATTTTATTTAGGGTTTTCTATATCTATAAATAGTCCATAGAAATAATTTAGAGAGGAGATAAATTAGAGGGCATCAAAATATAAAGTTGACAATACTTTTTAGGGTTCTTTTCTTAGACATTAGTGGCTCAACGCCCTTGTTCTGGGGTTGTAGCTATGAATTAATTGTTGAATATTGAAGGCTTTTTGAATTTATTCTTGGTTATCGATTAAGTTACTTTTATATTCTTGTTTTAGTATTTCTTGACTGGCCATCTAGAGATAAATATATTTTCTATTCTTAAAATCGAGAGAGGAGAGGGTAGCTAGAACAGAGAAAATAAAAAGTTCGATCATCGGTTGAGTTGATGTGTGTTAAGGAGTAACACCTAGACGAACAACTTTCTTGGTTACGAAACAGGATGAAATATAAATGCTCGTCAGTTAGGCCTGCTATCCCCGCTCAATGATGTAGTTAGATAGCCAATTGGAGTAGGCGACTAGAGGTCGACAGACCCAACTCATACAATTAACCCTGTAAATTAGTAACTTGATAACCGAAATTAGTTCATTGCCTGAGATACGATATATGAAATCCAATACATGTTGCACCCCTGGAATTTTTCAAATCACTATAAGTAATTTTATTATTTTATTCCTACATTCTTTTCTGTTGGCACTCTTAAATAAATAATTAGACCAGTATAATTTAGTAAAAATAGTTAATTGAAAGGTCCTTTGGGTTTGATAATCTGGTTCTATTAAGAGCCACTATATTACTTGTGCGACCACGTACACTTGCGTGTGCAATTGGAAATAACATATGCTATGATGTGTACCCACCTCGACATTTGTTATGTTATGAGTCTAGTTAGCAGATATCAATCCAATCCTGGAAGAGATCATTGGAAAGCAGTAAAGAGAATATTCCGATGCTTGAAGGGAACTGTAGATCATACACTTTGTTATAGTGGATCTAATTTGTTCATAAGAGGTTATATAGATATTGATTGGGCTGGTGACCGGAATGATAGAAAATCAACATTCGGTTATGCTTTCTTACTAAATGGTGGTGCTATTTCATGGAAAAGTAAGAAGAAAACTTGCACAACTCTTTCAACCATGGAATCTGTATTCGTGGCTTGTGCATCTGCAATATAAGAAGTTGTTTGGTTAAAGAGATTCTTTGAGCATTTCAGTATTGCAAAGGATTCTAAGGGTCTCTTGATTCTATATTGTGATAGTCAAGCGGCTATCGCATACACGAAGGATCCTAAATATCACAACAATACCAAACACATTGACATCAAGTATAACTTTGTGAGAGACATAGTGACAAGTGAAGAAATAACTTTGCAATACATTCCTACACGTGAAATGATAGTTGAGTGTTTGAAAAACATGTGAAGGCTCTAGGTTTGCGTAGAATATGATGATATTTCAGTATTATAAAATGACTTGATTGTTATAATATTATCTTCTATATAATACTATTGGATTTGTATTCAACTATGATATGCATGTGATAATTTGTAAGAAATACAATGTCTCGAACAAATCGCGAGATTGGCTCTATCACACGAGCAATCGCCTCTTATGACGGGGAACGTGAAGAGATGAGTTTCACCACCATATTATGACTTGTTTTATTATCCAGACAAAAGTTTCTCCAAGAAAATGAGTTTAAGGATCACTGAAGAGAGAAACTAAGGTTAAACATCTAGAGGTGTTTAGACCAAAGACTGTACGATGTTGAATAATCGAAAGAATGAGACATATACACCAATCTAAGATGCAAACATCGTAGCATGTGTTTCATACCACGCGTGTCAAACGATCAATGGGTCAATGAAAGAATGGTTCCCTGCTTCTTCATTGCGTGAGACCTCGAAAGATTAAAATGACTTTTGAATGAAATACCCTTTGATGTTTTACTGCTTTTCTTGAAGTTTTGATTAATGTTGCTACTTTAGCATGTTACTAATATCCATGAGTGATTAGGCAATGCAGTACATGGTTTAAGGATCACTGAAGAGAGAAACTAGGGTTAAACATCTAGAGGTGTTTAGACCAAGGTCTGTACGATGTTGAATAATCAAAAGAATGAGACACATACACCAATCTAAGATGTAAACATCGTAGCACGTGTTTCATACCACGCGTGTCAAGCGATCAATGGGTCAATGAAAGAATGGTTCCCTGCTTCTTCATTGCATGAGACCTCAAAAGATTAAAATGACTTTTGAATGAAATACCCTTTGACGTTTTACTGCTTTTCTTGAAGTTTTGATTAATGTTGCTACTTTAGCATGTTACTAATATCCATGAGTGATTAGGCAATGCAGTACATGTCTAGAAAATTAGTTGATATGGAACAGATAGATTTGAGTAGAAAGGGAAGATGATTAAAATGGATAATTCAACTTGTTTACATAAGTCGGCTATTACACTCGAGTGTAATTGTGTGTATAAAGCTAAACATGAACTCGAGTTCACCTCTTTAAGAGGTTGAGGGATCGAATAAGTAACTACTGAAGTAGTGAATGACTTCTGAGGTATTGCGAGTAATATTATCCTTAAAGTTGAAGTGAATTCTTTTCACATATGATTGGATTCGTATGAAGGGTTAGTAACACCTTAAAGGTAAGCTCTTAATGCTCCTAGATCTCACGAACTATTTGCCGTATGAATTTTGTGTCTGATTGATATTGTGTTGGCTTGGGTCTTGTCCACCATGTGCGAAGTGGGAGACGTAAGTTATGGGTCGTGGGTCGCCCATGTGGAACGACCTGACCCAATCTGTTTTTCCCTATCCAATTTAATTAATTGGATAATTCTTTTTTAAAGGATAAGGCAGAACAGTTACACTGTAAATGTTCAACCTCCCATTAAAAGACTCCTAGCGGGAGTAACTTTTAAGAGACGTGGAACGTAAAAAAGAGGAGAGGAAAAACGTGAAAAATAGAAAACAAAAACAAGCGATTAGTAAAGAAACAGAGAAGTGAGCTTTTTACAAAAATCAATCAACACGCTAAGAGGACTCTTAGTTTGTGAACAAAGACTGATCTTTGTTTCCTTTAGATTCAAAGAGTGATCTGGAGCAATTGCTTTCGACAACAAAATCAACAACAAATATTTCTAATGCAAGTTACAAGGTACACATCTTGTCGTTGTTTTGCCTTTAAAATTCCTTCAGGACATCCTCAACCAAGTGGATCCACTAAGCTATGCTTAAAAGCAATAAAGAATAATCGAAAAAGTATGATCCTTTACCCATGTTGGCATACGTGGTTTATGAGGATTTTGAGTTTTCTGAAGTCATCCCCATATCGGTGCTCAATACTAGTCCCAATAATATAACTCATGCTCATATGCTTAAAAAACATAGTTCCTCCTCAATTTGAGATAATTACTCAAAAGGTTCTCTTGGAAGAGATAATGCTCAAAACTCTTCATGAACTCGTTTTGAAATCAAGGCTTCTTCTCATTTAAATGTAAATGTGTTACATACTTGAGAATACTTAGTCCTCTCATACTCAGTTTGAAATATGAACTCAACTGTCCTCATTCTTATACTCATTTACTCAAGTCTTAAAACATGTTTTAGAATATTGCAAAAGACTTATCGAAATAACTCAAAAAGGTTTTCTTAACTTTACTCTTAATATTTACTTTGATTTGAAATGAAAACTTAAGATCTATGATTAGAATGTAGGATCTCTCAATTATTTAGGAAGGTTTACATAGTTGATTATAAGAAATGAGAGAAGACACAAATTGGATAACACTGGTGCAACGCAGAGGATGAATTAAATTTTCGGTTGCGAAATAATTTGTTGAGACAGAGGACTCCGTAATTTCTCTGCAATGTGGAGAGGGGCCAAATAACTGAAAGCTAAATTTCTAAAACGTTTCTGCAACGCAGACCTGGGCCCATATTTTTTCCCAATCTTTTCTTCCTTTCCCAAACTCGATTCAATTCAAACCCAATGCAATTCCATGGTCCAATTTCACGAATTTTCATAAACCTAGAACATTTTCAGTGAAACCCACACAAAACTCAATCAAGAGACTCAACTATTTCGCAAAAACCTCACCTCAAGGATTCAAAGACATCTACTATTAACGAAAATTCAAGAACTTCTCAAGAACACAATAAATCACTTCAAGAACAAATTCATGGTTAAAAGTTTACATGATTGTAGTGAGGGCGAACAAAACCAACACTATGAAACCTTACATACCTTGAACGAACTAAGTTCTTGGCGAAAATCCTCAAAGCTTGCAAGAATGTTGAACGCTCTTCTTTTTCTCCTCTTGAACTTCTTTCTAAAACAAACTGTATGCTCCATTGGAATGACTAAAACCAATTCCAATCAATTTAGACCCCTAAAAGGTGAAAAGAGACGTCCTAGGCTAGTAGGGTAAGCAAAAGCCCTAAATACCCCTCCTTAAAATGGATGAATTGCCTTAACTAATCAGGCTGCACTCAATTGGGCGTATCTTCTTCATCCGAAGTCAAAATTTAGCAAACATGGCAGCGTTAGAAAGGGGAATCAACGAACTTCAATGCGATAACTCATGGGACACCTAAATTATCCTGTGGTGAATGCTATAGTAGTTTGAAATCAACCCAAAAACTGACAATTGAAGAGTAACTTGCACCAATCTCCATTTAGCTCTTTTTAATTTAGTTCTTTCTAAATTTAGCTCTTTCTAAGACCGAGGTGTTACATAAAGTATCCTTATCATTTACATAAACTTTATAAAAAACCATGCATATCTTCTTAAATTCATCTTTTATAGTTCATAAGCTTCAATACATCATAACACTTCATATTATTTATATAGACATCAATGTCTTAAATTTTTTCATAATTTTTTCTCTCTATTTTACTCGTGTAAGTAAATGTAAATATTACTATGAATAAGAAATACCATATTTTGAACATTCTATGTTCTAACAATTAATTTTTTAAAATTTATATTTCCAAGTGTTTTCCTAGTATGCGGGTTTTCAATCGTATATATTTTTCTATTTGTTATATGGTAATTTTAATTTTTAGTAATATTTTCAATTAACACATTAAAAATAGAAACTAAAAATGTAAGAAGAGAATTTAAAAAAATGACATTTTTATCATTAAATAGAAAATATGCAAAACATATAAAGTATCCTCTTCCACAAAGTAAAGCGTAAGTTCCTTTGCAATTAATAATGTTGCTCTCCTTTGGGTTTGTTTAATTTTTTTGTTCATATGGAGATTGATGAGGTTTATAGTACAATCATCCAAGGAAAAAATCAATATGTTTTGAAATAAGAAAAGTAAACAAATTGTTAACGTACGTATTTCGATTCAGTTTTGAATTAATCTATTTAAGTATGTTACATATTACAATTTGATGTATAATATCAAAAGCTAGGAAAAAATGTTTTCGTCAAGAAACAACAATGAGAAGTTGAAGATGAATATGTTAGAACAGGTGGGAGAACGTACAAGAATGAACAACCTCTTGGGGGCCCTTCCCAAGCCACCCAAGTGTGCCTTCTAACACTCCCGGGGCCCTACTGTAGCAACACAGAGTGTGTGGGCCTATCAACTCCGAAGAGGACCTCAAGTAACTTATATCCAACTACCCAGCCAACTAATCACCCAGGAGGTCGTGCCCAATGCCAGCCAGGTGAGTCACCTATCACTCCCGGGTGCCCTGCCAAATGCCAGCCAGAGTGTGCGGGTCAAATCAACTCCGTATAGGATCTCAAATCCCAAGCTATCGTGGATCGACGTCCACTACCAACCACATCAAAATGGGCGAATCAACTCCAAGCGAACATGGATCCACGTCCACTACCAACTACCTCATGGGTCTAAGAAAACACTAGTCTATCCTTGACGAAGGCCAAAGATAGCTTCCAACATAAATAAACAGCCAACTAGATACTACGTATGCAACGACAAATAAACAGCCCAACATGTAATTCACAAATACCCACAGATAAACAACCCCTCCGACAGCATGGTACTAACCTGTGGCGGACCTAACATTTTGTATAAGTGGGTTCAATTATAAAATATCAATCGATACCGATTGTCAATACTGTAAAGCGCCAAGCTCAACAAATGATTTGCTTGTTCTATGTTATTCGTTTATTTATTATTAATAATATAATTTTTTTTACAACTAAACTATTTTTTTATTTAATGAAGTAGCGAAAAATTTTGAAAAAAATTACAAATATATTATTTGTATTTATTTTAACTTAATCAAAGTAAATGAACAAACTAAATATAATTTCAATGAAAATAGTTGCATGTTATAGCAAAAACTATGAAAGAGAGTATCAAAGTTCAATTAACAAAAAAAAAAGGATTATATAAATATGTTGAATTTGGGTAATTAAAAAGATTATATATAGTATCAAAATTCAATTAACAAAATGTCTATTAAAGTAACATTATTTGAAATTGGATAATTAAAATACAAAATAAACAGTGTGAAATATAAAAAAAGAAAGAAAATATAAATATAGCAATTTATGAGCTAGCTACTAATATGAATATTTAAATATAATAAGTATAACTATTTGATGCCTAGCTGATACTTAAAAAAAATCCTCACATGAAATGCTATAGGGGGGATTCGAACCCGCGTATCCAACATGAATTTGAACCATCTAGACAACCGCTCCACAAAAGACCTTCGTATCCCATGGGTTCAAGTTAATTATTAAATCCAATTTTACAATTATTTTTCTTATATGTACAATAAATTTCCGAAACGAAGTGGGTTCAACTGAACTCGCTTGCGACAATGTGGGTCCGCCCCTGGTTCTAACCCAGAAATAGCTTGAAAATCAACCCTACAACATGGTTGCTGAGAAGAAGAGAAGAAATACTATCAACCTACCCTAGATTCACACAATTCAACATGCAAATACACAATCAGGCTCAATCTAAAGAAAAGCAAGTCATAGCCTAGTTGAAGGCCGATCACGCGCGCTCCCAATCACTCTGCCAGAGCTTTTCCATTTCGAACGACCTTGGATTGCTTCGATGCTATCAAAAATAGAATCGCAGCATAATCACGGTCCATTAGACACTAAAATCATCAAAATCGAAGACAACCCAATTTCGAAGTCAAAATCGCGAAATATAGGAACTGTTATAGATTTTCCCGAATTGACTCCGTGAAGAGGTCCTAAACCCTCCCCCAAGCTTGTGTTCCAAAATAGTTCATCTCTCGAGGCTCAAAAAAGCTCCATGCAACAACAAACCAAAATGCAAAACTTTACACAAAAAGAGACTTGGGGCAGCCACTTACAACACAAATACACAATAATCGAAGACTTTCCGACATACTCTAGACAATCACCCACACAGAAAACACAAACCCAAACACACCGGACTTTGAATCACCCAAAACGGAGCTCTACAACTCGAGTTATGAAAGTTTCAAATTGAGGCTGAATCTGATTTTTCGCTATATAAATGGCATCAGTTCTAATCGCCAAAATGCCAAATTTTGGTCGCAACACCAGATTTTGCTATTTTTTAAAAATAAGTTTTCCAACGGACAATCAAAATTCCTTCAGGACGTGATGAAAATAAACCAGATATTTAACCCCCTAAATTCGACATTCCGGACTCAATGGTGCAGTCGAATTTTCCATATGATGTCATTTCGACAAAAAGTGGGCCCCACACCCAAAAGCCATTTTTAGCCAATTTCCACAACGGGCCTCGGAATAAGATAGGAAGCCCCAAGAAGCGCACAAAGGGTAATTCTCGACCGAATTCGACATTCCGGAACTAACCACTCTAATGGAATTCTCATCCGAGCGCGTTTACCAAAAATCTGTAGATGTTAGAATGGTAGATGTTGTTGTATGCAAACTCTGCCAAATACAAGAACTGGTCCCACTGACCTCGAAAGTCCATAAAATAGGTCCTTAACATATCCTCAAGAACCTGATTAGTAAGCTACGACTGGCCATCAGTCTAGGGGTGAAATGTTGTGATAAGATTGACACGATTGCCCAACTCCTGCTGAAATAACCTCAAAAAGCTGGAGGTGAACTATGAACCCCGGTCAGAAATGATAGAAATATGCATACCATGAAGAGGAACTATCTCACGAATGTAGATACGAGCTAACTTTTTAGCACTCAAGGAAGTGTGCTAACTTTGTCAATCGATCCATGATCACCGAAGTGTTAACATCTCTAGAAATTTGAGGTAAACCCACCACCAAAATCCATGGTGATGCGCTCCCACTTCCAGTCAGGAATGGCTAATATTTGCAACTCACCAGCAGGCCTCAAATGCTCGGCCTTCACCTGCTCGCAACACAAGCAACATGACACATAGTCTGAGATGTCCCTCCTCATACTGCTCCAGTAGTAGTGCTGCCTCAAGTCACAATACATCTTAGCAGCAAGAATCATAGGTCTCACTAAGGATCACATAAATCAAATCACCAACTCTCTGAACACACAACCGGCTAGCAAACCTCAAAACTGCATATGAACTAAAGTAGACTGCCCTACATCGCCTACCAATACTCTATCTCTAAGTGTCGTGAGAGACTCATCCTCGAACTAACGACTGTGGAGCTCATCAAGCAGGGATGCTCCCACATAAGCTAACACCCGACTGGAATCTGAAAGATCAAGCTCGATCATCTGATTAGCTAAGGATGGAATGTCCAAAGTCAAAACGTTACTTTGAAATCGAAAGGTAGTCTAACCTACCCATACTCTCAGCCTTCTGACTCAAGGCGTCTGTTATAACATTTTCCTTTCCCGAATGGTAAAGAATAGAGAGGTCATAGTCTTTTAGGAGCTCAATCCAACCGTGCTGCCTCAAATTAAGATCCCTCTAGGTCATAATATACTGAAGGCTCATGTGATCACTATAAATATCACAATGATCTCCATATAGGTAATACCTCAAGATCTTAAGCGCAAAAACTACCGCCGCCAACGCAAAGTCCTGAGTGGGGTAGTTGCGCTCAAGAAAAATAAGTTGCCTTGACGCATAAACAAAAACCTAGATCTACTGCATCAAAACATAACCCAAACCAACGTCAGATGCGTCACAATATACCGTGAAGCCCTAGCCCTTAATTGTAAGTGTCAATATAGGAGTGGTGGTAAGCAACTCCTTAAACCTGAGAAAGCTCATCTCGCAGTCCTCCAACCACACAACGGGAACATCCTGGCGATTCAACTGAGTCAATGGCGCTACTACAGTAGAGAAACACTAAAAAAATGCCTGTAATATCCTTCCAATCCGACGAAGCTGTGAATCTCAGCCACAAAAGTAGGCCTGGCCCAACCACGATAATGCCATCCTTGGACACCACGTGCCCCAAGAATTCAATGGACTCAAGCTAAAACTAACACTTTGAGAACATGTCATACAACCAATGATCTCTCACTATTTAGAGCACTATCCTCAAATCCTACTCATGCTCACTATGGCTCCGTGAGTATACCAAGAAATCATCAATGAACAATATGACGAAAGAGTCTAGATAAGGACTGAATACACGAGTCATCAGATCCAAGAAGGCTACAGGGGCATTAGTCAACCCAAAAGACATCACTAGGAACTTAAAATGGCCATAACGAGCAGTAAATGTTGTCTTAGGGATGTTCACTACTTTAATCCTGAACTTATGGTAGCTAGATATTAAGTCAATCTTAGAAAACACTACGACTCCTTGAAGCTAGTCGAATAGATCATAATACGAGGCATAAGATAATGGTTCTTCACCGTCACCTTATTCAACTTCCTGTAATCAATACACCTCCACATAATATTGTCCTTCTTCTTCACTAACAGTACTGGGGCACCCCAAGGTGATACACTAGGCCGAATGAATCCCTTACCCAAGAGATCCAGAAGTTGACACTGAGCTCCTTGAGCTCTGCGGGGGTGATATAGTATGGTGGGAAGGAAATAGGATGAGTACCCGAATCCAAATCAATGGCAAAATCAATATCTCACTCCGAGGGTAGGTTAGGAAGGTCGACATGAAACAAATTTGCAAACTCTCGGACCATAGGCACTGAATCAACTATGGGGCCCTCCATATTAACATCTCTAACATAAGACAAATATGAAAAACACCAGCTAGCCACTAACCTCCGATCTTGTTCATAAGAAATAACTCCAACAAGCGTGCGACTATGAAAACCTTGCCACACCACCAGCAAAATACCAGAGATGGCTAATGTAACACTCTTGACATAGCAATCCAACACCGTTGGGTGAGGGGATAACCAGTACATGCCCAAGAACAAATCAAAATCCACCATACGAAGCACAATAAGATTTTTCTAAGTATCCTACCCTGGAATAGTCACCACACAGGATCTACAAACCTGATCCACTACTAAAGAATTTCCTACTAGGTCGAAACACGCAATGGTACAACTAAGGGCTCAGGACTCACCCCCAACCGAGGAGCCCAATAAGTAGACACATATGAATAAGTAGAACTAGGATCATATAAGGCTGAAAAGGACTGATGGAATAAGAGGATTCTACATGTGATCACATCATCTGTAGCCTCGTCCTCTTCTCTAGCCTGAGCTACATAGAAATGGCCATGGGCGCCTCTACCATGCGCATCCACTCTGCCACCTTCCCTGCATCCCAGGGGACCTCATCGAACACTCTGATGCTGACCTCCTCCTCTAGAAAGAAGGGCTCTTGTTGCTACCGGCCTCGCTGCCTAAGGAATTGGTAAAGTTGATCTAAAGCTAGGGCACTCTATGGACCAATGACTAAGCTCCCCATATGTGACTCAACCCTGCAATGATATGCCCTCTACTGGAGGCCGGCCACCCCGACCTGATGAATCTGTATGAAACCCACCTAAGTCCTGAATCAAACAGGAACTAAAACCACCCTGACAGTGTTGGTCACCCTCTAATAACTACAATGAGTCCTAAAATAGGTGACTAGGCTCACCCGACTGAAACCTCTGAGGAACCTAGATCTGAGTATCCCTAAGCCTAGGACGAACCCCACTAAAGCTATCATCCTGCCTGACCCTCTTGCCGCTGCCCCCGTGGGCCTCGCGACAAAGCAATTCAAATGTGCAGGCATGGTCCAGTACATCCAGAAAAGAGCAGGCCATTGAAACCATAGACTGCGACTCTATACACAGCTGCAACCTTAACCCTCTAAAGAAGCACCTGATTTTATCCTCATCTATGGGCAAGATCATGGTGGCATGATAGGATAACTCATGAAATCTTGCCTCATACTCAGATACTGTCATAGAGCCCTTCTCCAACCTCAAGAACTCATCAAAGATCCGATCTCTGACGCTTCATGGGATAAATCTATCCATTAAAGCCTTAGAAAACTTTGTCCACATCACTGGTGGGGACACAACTAGTCTGGTCTCCATGAAAAAGTGCAACCACTTCCTGGCCTGCCCATCTAACTACTATGATATGAAGTCAGCTCCCCTGGACTCCACCAACCCAGAAGTCTAAAGTCGCTCCTGGCATGGAGTAAGGAACTCCTGGGCATCCTCGCCAACTGCCTAAGAAAACCTCAACCACGAGAGTCTAAGAAACACCCCGAGCGTATTCTGCTCCCTTAGTGGCATAACTCTGTCTAAAAATTCCATATGAACGACAGCTGGTACTAGCGGCTGCTGAACCTCTGAGGCCGTTTCTGCAGGTTGACCCTGCAATATCGGAGCCGACTCTGGAACTGGTGTTAAGGCCTGCTGCTGCTTTTGATTACCTCCAATAGCCGCTAGAATCTGCATAAGCAGAGCTTGAAGATCAAGGATGGTAGATGGTGTCGTTGGTGGCTGGTGATGAGTCCACAAATTGGACTAATTTAGGGCTATATTTTAATAGAAATTGTGTCCTGAAATGCTTATTTTATCTCGATATCTGATGAAAACCTTTAAGTTTCAGCTATTTGAAGTTTGAGGGAAAGCATGGACACTATCGAGCAAAAAGGAGCAAAAGAAACTAAAAGAATGAAGAAATGAAGATTTGCAAATCGCCGAACCCATTCGGCGAATTGCCAATAGATCACATATTCACCTTTTGTTCTAGTGTGCTGAGCCCTGAAGGAAAGGAGTAAATCGGTGGTGAAAAGGAGCAGTCGACGTATCGCCAAGCGACTCATTGAAGCAGTGCTACATCGCTCAATGATCCAGGAGACGAAGATGTTGAAGGCAACTGATGAAAAGTGACGAAGTCGGCCAACGGGCGGATTGCCAAGTGCATCAGCGATCCCGACTAACGTCGCCGAAAGATCGTTCGAAGCACATTTTCTATAAAATATAAATACTAGTTTAGTGTGTATTCTTAGTAGCGAATTTTACCTTGTTTTACCTAGTTTTTCGATTATTAAGTTTTGGACAAAGTTTTTGGAGATATTCTCTCTAAGTTTTGGAAAATGTTTTGAAGAACTTGGAGCTTTCAAGGATTTCATCTTCCAGAAATTGGACTTGGGTCTTTTGGATTCTTCACCTTTGGCTTGTTTTAAGACTTAACCTTGCATGCCTATTGATGGAAACTGATATTGGTATATATCGTTATCTCTTTTACATGAGTAGCAAAAACCCCAATTCTTGGGTAGTGATTCTGTGAATATGGGTTAGATTAGTTGTTGGGTCTTGCTTGCTGATAGTCTATTTGTAGTTTAAATGTGATTTCGTTTAGTGGTTGTGGATGAACTTAATGAGGTTGTATTTGCAAATACAATCTCATATATGTGTTTTCGTCTTGCGAGAGAGAGAGGTCGTAAAACTAAGACCACTAAATTGATGCCAGTGTGAGTGGGTCGACATGAGGTTCAGCTCGAGAGAGTGAACTCTAGTCCCATGTCCACACACTCAGTTCGAGAGAATGAGTGGGTTAAGGCAGAGGCTGTTTTTCATGCGGCAAGTGGGTGTCCGAGAGGAACCCGCTTGAACGGGGTTGGTTGCTCGAGAGAGAGCTTATCCATTTTAAAGTCTAGCCTAGTCATAATTACTCTACGAGTTCTCTATCAAAAGCATGTACCTAATGATTTAGTCTATCCCATATTACATTCACATCCCAAGAATCCCCCTTTCATTTATTAGATCTCTTTGCTAATTTTGTTGTTTTTATTTACTTGTGACAAAACTTCCATTTGATACTTGAGACTTGCGTCACCCTTTTAAATTTGTTATGTTTTCATTCGCCAAAGTCTTTAGCTACGGTTAGCTTTAGCACATTCACACTTAACCACTAATTTTGTAATGACCCTAAAAATGAAGTAGGAAGATCTAGAGCCTCATATGTGTTTTAGAAGTTGGTAACTTGTTAAAATTGTGACTTTTGGCTTTTAAAGTTTAGTTTAAAGAATTTTGAGGTCAAACGTCAAGGGACGGCCATGACTTACGGCAAGTAGGTCCACTTACGCCCCGTAAGTCTACCTCCGTAAGTCAAGACTTAGTCTAGGGAACCTTAGATCTAATGGATAATTCTCTGTCACAAACGACGAGCCAACAGGACGGCCCGTCACTCCACCTACGATCCGTAGGTGTGGAGTCGTAGGTCGCACCTGCAAGTTGTCAAGTGACACGGCCAAGCCAAGGGTGATTTGGTAAATTCCACCCTTGGCCAATTAAATACTTGGACGGTTATTTTGTGTATATTTAGGTATTTTAAGTGTATTAACACAATTAAACCTCCATTTAGAATTCATTCTTCAAAATCAAAACCCCTCTCCTAGAAAGTTCTCTCTAGAACACCATTGAAGGTCAAGGTCAAATTGAAACTAGGGTTGAAGTTTACAAGTGCTTTCTTCTCAAAATTCATGGGATTCATGAAGGTTAAGGTATGGGGATCCTTTATCCTTGATTATTCTTCCTTTCAAGGAGCTCAATCCAAATAATTACAAAGTTCTTCCAAAAACACCAAAACCCTAATTTTAATTCTAAGCATGGATTCTTGCATTAAACGATTTTTAATGATGATTTATGTTATTATTGATGGTTTTAAGAAAGAAAATTCCCTGAACCCATGTCTTTCCAAATTTCCTAAATTTGACTTATGAAGTGGGTTTTGTGATTATGATTCAATGTTGATGAAATTGTGCTTAGATTGAATTGATTTATTGGTTTCTATTGTTGTCTATACCTATATATGGTGAATTGTTGAAGAATTGAGTAATGTTGATTATGGCTTCGGAGAATGGTAAGTTGACCTAAGTTCCTTACTAATGTAGAATTGATACACAATTGTTCTTGTACAGATTGATCCACTTATGGTGGAGGTGTTTATGTATTGATTGTATTATGATCATGGCCTTGAAGGCTTTATGTGGTGATTGGTAGTATAGTCATGTTATGGCATATGTGAGGGTATGTTGTGAAGGTGTTCATGTGATCTCAATAGTTATCTTGTACGAGGTGATATTGGGTTGTGATGGAAAGTATGTTCTCTATTAATGTTTATGTGATGATGATAGACTATGAAAAGTCACTATATGATGATGTTGTCTCTTGATTTGGTAGCCTTAAGTGCCTCTTCTTGATACATGAAAGCTTATTGAATGTGAACTCTTGACTTGGTAGGTTTAGGCATCCTTCTCTTGAGTGATGAATGTATCTCGACTTAAGTGTCTAATTGAGCATGAATTGGCCGACCTAGATTGGTAACTTCTTCTTAAATGAATGAATGTCTAGAATCGGCTAGACCTAAGCATGGTGCCCTTTCTATGAATGACTAATGAGGCATTCTAGGCTATGTTTGGAATCGGCTAGACCAAAGCATGGTGCCCTTTCATGATGAGTCTAGACCCCTAAGTGAATGTGAAACCTTGAAGCGGTAGACCTAATGATGGTGCCTTCTTCTTGTGTGAAATGATAGACTTAGAGTTGGTGGACCGGAACGGTAGAAAACCCTCTCTAATAAAGTCAATGAGCTATCATTAATGAATCTTGATCGGTAAATCCTTTGTGGTGCCCTTCTTGGTAGAAGTATTATGGGTCGGTAGACCTAATGATGGTGCCCTCTCTAGTACACACATGTGAATGAATTTAGTATATGGGAACTAAGGCTAGCACCGTGTGGATATGGTTCAGATGGTGTCTCTTCCCGTAGGAAAGGCAAGAGTCCAAAGAACATCTTTGGATATCCCCTCAACCTTGTGCCTACATGGGATATGTCCTAGTTCTACCCTTGGCTAGTAGAACACCTTCCACGGTGTATGGTTTTATGACACCGGATTCCATGTCTAGCTTGCACGGTCTATGTCGGTTAATGCCTATTCACACCGAGTGGGATGTGCACTCTAGTTAATGGATAGGTTCTACAACGTGTAGGTAGTAGTAATGGAAGCTATCTACAAATGGTACGAGTAGGCTTTGAAGATACTAAAGTTAGTTCCCTAAGCCTTAATGGCTAATGTAAGAAAGTCCCCTAAATGCATCAATGTGTCCTAAATGACTTTAAAGAAGAATGTTGACTTATTGTCTAAATGATTTATTGAATGAATAGCTTATGTTAGTGAAGTGAGTTACTTGTATGTTACCTTGAAGCTTGATGGTTCTTGTCTATAGTAGCCTTGAGGAACACTTAGGTGTGTATGAAGAGGTTGTATTGGCGGCCATTTCATGTCTCACTCAAGTGTGTTTTAGGGTAACTATAGATAAGGGTCTTTTCGATGATGAAATGAGTTACTTGGTGAAAATGTTGAGCATGTCTATAATGTGGTTAATGTCGTATATGTTTGTTATGTTCTATAATATGCCTAATATGTCAAAGTTCATGAAGTTTTACTAAAATGGCATAAGGCATGACTTTCAACCAAATGTCCTTTTTAGCAAGTTTTTACATGGTTTCCATACTTAGTACTTAATCGTGCTAATCCCTTTCTTTCCCTTTTGACTAAAGTGTAGGGATTGGGAGATGTTTATATTCCATTGTTGATGGATATGTTTCTAAGGTGTTTGAAGATGAAGACTTGGTGAGTCCTCATAGATTCGAGGACAATACACAACATGTTCCTTTATGTCTTGTAGTATAGTTATAGTTTTGAGTGGGCTTAGTCCCAATGTTGTATTCAAGTATTAGATAGTTTTGAGAAATCATGTATAAAGTCTAGAAAGTCTTCCGCTTGTTATTTAATGAAAGTTGCTTCGTGTGTGAAGAAAGTGTTGTTTAATTCCTTATGGTTTTTAGTATCTATGCGATTAATGAATGCTAAGAGTATTGTATTAGACCTCCGAGAGGTCGAGTACACAGGTTACGACTAGGGGGTGCTCTCGGGTCGTGACAAATTTTCACGCCACCTCCCTTGAGACACGACCCCAACCCTTGGTTGGGTTGCTAAACTATTATATGATAGTAGACAGTTGCATCGGAAGTTATGTCTTGATTACGCAAACATCAGCTGGGCTGGTCTAGGTCCCACTGGCTAGGGAGGAATCTAGTTTAACTAAGGATCCGCCTCTGGCTATGGAGTCCTCCCTCTCTCTCAGGTTGGTGCTGCAGCTTGGCCATGACCTCGGGGTCAAACACTATTGCGCGTGCGAGCCATCCTGCAATACAGTGAAACAAGTAGAATTCCATGAAACCAACTGGACAACAACGCAAAAAAAATATATAAAATAGGAAAACTCCCATAGGACATTCAGTAGACTCTCGAAGATAAGTCACAGACATCTCTGCACTGATCCTCATGACTCTACTAAATGTTAGCTCAGTACAAGCGAGCCCGACAAACCAGGGATTCTAATACCAGCTTTATCACGACCCGATTTCTCAAGCCTGGCGCCTACCAACACGCCAATTGGCAAGTCAATCTCTATCCCAGAAGTAAATAGTAATTGGACAGAGGGTGAACGATCCTCAACTAAGCAAAGCATAAATAAACAGAACACATAAGAGTAAGGCGGAAGCGAACCCAAAACTGTATATACAAAAAAATTGCTATGTTTTCATTTGCCAAAATCTTTAGCTACGGTTAGCTTTAGCACTTTCGCACTTAACCACTAATTTTCACACCCACTCCCTTGGGACTCGACCCCAACCCTTGGTTGGGTTACTAAACTATTGTACGATCGTAGACACTTGTATCAGAAATTGTGTCTTGATTACGCAAACATCAAAATGGCACCGTTGCCTGGGACTGGTATTATGTGAAAGTTTTTGGCTTGAGTCAAATTCTTCTTTCGATAATCATACTTTACTAACTTTATTTTTAGTTTTGTTTTCCATTTAGGTAGGTACCCTAAGCATGGCTAGGGGAAATGGTGACAACGCGGCTGAGACGAGCCAAGAAGTCGAGAGGGACTTCGATTTAACCGCACTGGTAACTCAGATGAGCGAGTTGTCCACCAAAATATTAGAGGTGGAAAACTAGTGCAATTGTCAAGGGAGGTACATACCTCCTCACGAGAGGAAACAATCTAGAGACAGGGAGAACAATCACGTCGAGGACACACTCCAAATCATTCTCCAAAAGATCACCGAACAAGATCAAATGTTGGAAGAGATGAAGGAGAGTATGAAAGTGTTGAATCAAATGGTTGGCTCTCACTCTAGATCGATCCGGCTGATCAGGACACTCCAGAATTATGCGGTACCTCCTCTTCGCCCAAATGAACTATTAGGGTTACCTAGTAACACTAGGGACAACCCCACCAATAAAATGTGATTGGGGACTCGCGTCATGCCACGACATTAAATAACGCGCTTCTTGGGAGGAAACCCAAGGTTTTAAATACTTTATTTTGCTTTTATAAATAATGGTGTGTTAGTGGCGCAGGTTTAGAAGCTGAAAGTGTTTGGAAAATACAGATTGGCTAGTAAAATGGTCAGTCGGCGAATTGCTGAAGAGGTCGGCGTGTCCGACTTGACCCGTTGTTTGGCTCAATTTAAGGTTAAGACAGAGCCTATAAAACTCGGCGAGCATACGAAGCAGTTCGGCGTGTCGTTGACTAGGTCGGCGACCTCGATGTAGACTATTGTCTTGACCCCCAAGAAACTGAAAGAACTTTAGCAATCGACGGAGCAGGTTACGAATTGAAATCAACATCATATCACCCTATTTCTATCAAAGAGGCCCAGCACACGTCATCCTGATACTATTAATGCAAGATGAGTGTATAATTTTCAAAATTAAAATTAGGGTTTTTAGAGACTAACCTTTTATGCCGATCAAATATCTTTTTGTAATGCTAGGCAGCAAAGAAATCCTAGTTCCGAGTACCAATCGAAAACTTTAATACTAATTACAAGTAATAATCTATAAATGCTACTATTGTGCGAACTTGTGAAGCATCAAAGCGAGGGAAAGTGAATAGTTTTAAAATTTTGGCAGTCTTTGGCCATATATTAATCGTCTAGTTCCTAGCCTTTCGGCGACGTTAGTCATGTCGCCGACCGCATCGGCGATGCGCCAAACGCTTGCTTACCTCACCGAGTTTTACAGGACATCCCTTATTTTGTGGTCCCAATGGCGGATTAAGTCGGAGTCGCGAATAGATTCGGCGACTCGCCCACTGGGTCCTTGGCTCGCCATCTTGTAGTACTCAACACCTTTCGCATTTTACCCTACGAAATCAGCACACCATTATTTCGAACAGAATAATAAAAAACAGTAAAACCTTGGGTTGCCTCCCAAGAAGCGCCTTATTTTACGTCGTGGCATGACGTACGTTCGGACTCACTCTCCATTATTGGGGTTAGCCCTAGTGTCTCTAGATGACCCCAATATGTCATTTGGGTGGAGATGAGGTACTGCAAAACTCAGGAATGACCTGATCAACTGGATTGATCTAGAGTGAGATCCAATCATTTGATTCAACACTTCAACATTCTCCTTCAATTCCTCCAACACTCGATCCTGATCGGTGACCTTTTGGAGAATGAGTTGAAGTGTGTCCTTGACACGATTTTCTCTCCCATCTCTAGACTTCCTCCGCTCATGAGGGGGTATATACCTCTCCTTGTTGTTCCATTGGACTACCACCTCTGAGAGTTTGGTGGCCAGTTCGTTTAGCTGAGAAGCCAGAGCGGTCAGCGTGAGGTCCTTTTGGACTCCTTGGCTCAATTCCACCAACTTGCCACTACTATACTCAGCCATGTTCGTCTAAGTGGATAACTCAACAAAAAACAAAACTGAAAGTAAAGTTAGTGAACTACAACTAAGAAGAACAAAAATTTTACTAATCTCAAAATTCTCAAATAAAACCACTCCCCGGCAGCGGTGCTATTTTATTGCTTATCGTGACCAACAACACTATCCAACGATATGAATGTCTACGATCGTCGATAATATAATAACCCAACCAAGGGTTGGTTTCGTGTCCCAAGGGAGCGATTTTGAGAATTGATAGAAAAATAAAATTATATTCTAACTAGTCATAGCTAAAGATATTAACGAACAAAGATATAGTAAATTAAAGGGAGTGACACGAAAGTGTCAAATATCAAATGGGGGTTTTGTCACAAATAGTAAAACAGTAAAATAAACAAGAAAATCAAGTATGGGGAAGGTTCTTGGGATGTGACCGCAATACAAGTTGAGATAAATCACTGGGTACATGCTTTCAATAGGAAATTTGCAAGACAATAGTCACTAGGCTAAGCTTTAAATGGAAATAAGTTCCCTCTCAGGCAACTTACCCCGTTTCAAATGCATTCCTCTCGAACAACCATTTGCCGCATGAAGACCAACCTACGCCTTACCCCACTCACTCTCTCGAGCTGAGTGTTAGGATATGGGACTAAGGCTCACCCTCTCGGGCTGAACTTCATGTCGACCCACTCTTTAGGTCATCAGTCTAGTGGTTTTGGTTTCGCGACCTCCCTCTCAGGCAAGCCGAAAACACATGGGTGGCTTTGTATTTGCAACTACAAACCCTTTAGATTAAACCACAACCACTAGGTGAAATCACCATTAAAATACATCTAACCTATCAGCAAGCAAG